>JAAAWK010000778.1:0-32493 GCA_022496015.1 Hordeum marinum
GATTTATTTGAGCTAAATGACCGTGAAATTGAAAAGCACTAGAAATGAACTCTGAAAAGGTTGAAAGTTGGCATGGTATCATCATTTCACCCAGATAGCATGTGGTAAAAACTTGAGAAGGTTATGGCAAAATCTGGATGCAATTCGTGTACAAAACGGACAGTCTCCTTCGAAGTATCAGGGTTCCGGACGGAAACTCATCGGTTACAAAAGGCATTTCATTTTCATGAACTTATTTGAACTCCAGGCTTTTTGTGTGTTCAAAATGCACCATTCAAAGCGACATCATCAATTTTCAACCCTTCCCAACATCATTTGTTATTTTTCATGTAGTTATTTATTTTTTAGCTAAATGACCCTGAAATTGAAAAGCACTACAAATGAACTCTGAAAAGGTTCAAAGTTGGAATGGTATCATAATTTCACCCACATAGCATGTGGTAAAAAGCTGAGAGTGTTACGACAAAAGGTGGATGCACTTTGTGTAAAAAACGGACAATCTCTTTCGAAGTATCAGGGTTACGGACGGAAACTCAATGGTTACAAAAGGCATTTCATTTTCATGAACTTATTTGAATTCCAGGCTTTTTGTGTGTTCAAAATGCACCATTCAAAGCCATATCATAAAGTTTCAACCCTTCTCACATCATTTGTTATTTTCCATGCAGTTCTTGATGTTTGAGCTAAATGAGCCTGAAATTGAAAAGCACTACAAATGAACTCTGAAAAGGTTGAAAGTTGGCATGGTATCATCATTTCACCTACATAGCATGTGGTAACAGATTGAGAGGGTTACGGCAAAAGCTGGATGCACTTTGTGTAAAAAATGGACAGTCTGTTTCGAAGTATGAGGGTTCCGGACGGAAACTCATCGGTTACAAAAGGCATTTCATTTTTATGAACTTATTTGAATTCCAGGATTTTTGTGTGTTCAAATGCACCATTCAAAGCCATATCATCATTTCACCCACATAGCATGTGCTAAAAAGCTGAGAGGGTTACGGCAAAAGCTGGATGCACTTCGTGTGCAAAGCGGACAGTCTCCTTCGAAGTATCAGGGTTCCGAACGGAAACTCATCGGTTACAAAAGGCATTTCATTTTCTTTAACTTATTTGAACTCCGGGCTTTCTGTGCGTTCAAAATGCACCATTCAAAGCCACATCAATTTTCAACCCTTCCTGACATCATTTGTTATTTTTCATATGGTTATTGATTTTTTGAGCTAAATGACCTTGAAATTGAAAAGCACTACAAATGAACTCTGAAAGGGTTGAAAGTTGTCATGGTATCATCATTTCACCCTCATAGCATGTGCTAAAAAGATGGGATGGTTACGACAAAAGCTGTATGCACTTCATGTACAAAACGGACAGTCTCTTTCGAAGTATCAGGGTTCCGGACGGAAACTCATCGGTTAGAAAAGGCATTTCATTTTCTAGAATTTATTTGAACTCCAGGATTTTTGTGTGTTCAAAATGCACCATTCAAAGCCACATCATCAATTTTAAACCCTTTCTGACTTCATTTTGTATTTTTCATGCAGTTATTGATTTTTTTGAGCTAAATGACCCTGAAATTGAAAAGCACTACAAATGAACTCTGAAAAGGTTGAAAGTTGGCATAGTATCATCATTTCACCCACATAGCATGTGGTAAAAGTTGAGAGGGTTACAGCAAAAGCTGGATGCACTTCGTGTACAAAACGGACAGTCTCTTTCGAAGTATGAGTGTTCCGGACGGAAACTCATCGGTTACAAAAGGCATTTCATTTTCATGAACTTATTTGAACTCTAGTCTTCTTATGCGTTCAAAATGCACAATTCGAAACCACATCGTCTATTTTCAACACTTCCCGACATCATTTGTTATTGTCCATGCAGTTATTGATTTTTTTGAGCTAAATGACCCTGAAATTGAAAAGCACTACAAATGAACTCTGAAAAGGTTGAAATTAGGCATGGTATCATGATTTCACCCACATAGCATGTGGTAAGAAGTTGAGAGGGTTACGACAAAATCTGGATGCACTTCGTGTACAAAACGCACAGTCTCTTTCGAAGTATCAGGGTTCCGGACGGAAACTCATCGGTTACAAAAGGCATTTCATTTTCTAGAATTTATTTGAACTCAAGGATTTTTGTGTGTTCAAAATACACCATTCAAAGCCACATCATAAATTTTTCAAGCCTTTCTGACTTCATTTTGTTTTTTTTCATGCAGTTATTGATTTTTTTGAGCTAAATGACCCTGAAATTGAAAAGCACTACAAATAAACTGTGAAAAGATTGAAAGTTGGCACGGTATCATGATTTGACCCACATAGCATGTGGTAAAACGTTGAGAGGGTTACGGCAAAAGCTAGATGCACTTCGTGTACAAAACGGACAGTCTCTTTCGAAGTATCAGGATTCCGGACGGAAACTCATCGGTTACAAAAGGCATTTCATTTTCTGAACTATTTGAACTCAGTCTTTTGGGTTCAAAATGCACCATTAAAGCCACATCATCAATTTTCAACCCTTCCCGACATCATTTGGTATTGTTCATGCAGTTATTGATTTTGTGAGCTAAATGACCCTAAATTGAAAAGCACTACATACGAACTCTGAAAGGTTCAAAGTTGGACATGGTATCATCATTTCACCCTCATAGCATGTGGTAAAAAGTTGAGATGTTACGAAAAAGCTGGATGCACTTTGTGTAAAAAACGGACAATCTCTTTCGAAGTATCAGGGTTCCGGACGGAAACTCATCGGTTACAAAAGGCATTTCATTTTCATGAACTTATTTGAATCCAGGTTTTTGTGTGTTCAAAATGCACCATTCAAAGCCAATCATCAAGTTTTCAACCCTTTCTAACTTCATTTTGTTATTTTTCATGCAGTTTGATTTTTGAGCTAGATGACCGAAATCGAAAAGCACTACAAATGAACTCTGAAAAGGTTGAAAGTTGGCATGGTATCATCATTTCACCACAGATAGCATGTGGTAAAATTGAGAGGGTTCGGCAAAAGCTGGATGCATTTTGTGTAAAAAATGGACAGTCTTTCGAAGTATGAGGGTTCCGGACGGAAACTTATCGGTTAGAAAAGGCATTTCATTTTTATGAACTTATTTGAATTCCAGGATTTTTGTGGGTTCAAAATGCACCACCATTCAAGCCACTCTCATCAATTTTCACCCTTCCCCACATCATTTGTTATTTTCCATGCAGTTCTTGATTTTGAGCTAAATGACCCTGAAATTGAAAAGCACTACAATGAACTCTGAAAAGGTTGAAAGTTGGCATGGTATCATCATTTCACCCACATAGCATGTGCTAAAAAGCTGAGAGGTTAGGCAAAAGCTGGATGCACTTCGTGTGCAAAACGGACAGTCTCCTTCGAAGTATCAGGGTTCCGGACGGAAACTCATCGGTTACAAAAGGCATTTCTCTTTATTATTTGAACTCGGGCTTTTTGTGTTCAAAATGCACCATTCAAAGCCACATCATAAATTTTCAACCCTTCTGACTTCATTTGTTTTTTCATGCATTTATTGATTTTTTTGAGCTAAATGACCTTGAATTGAAAAGCACTACAAATGAACTGAAAGGTTGAAAGTTGCATGGTATCATCATTTCACCCACATAGCATGTGGTAAAAGTTGAGGTTACGAAAAGCTGATGCACTTCGTGTACAAAACGGACAGTCTCTTTCGAAGTATCAGGTTCCGGACGGAAACTCATCGGTTACAAAAGGCATTTCATTTTCATGAACTTTATTTGAACTCCAGGATTTTTGTGTGTTCAAAATGCACCATTCAAAGACACATCATCATTTTCAACCCTTCCCGATCATTTGTTATTTTTCATGTAGTTATTATTTTTTGAGCTAAATGACCCTGAAATTGAAAAGCACTACAAATGAACTCTGAAAAGGTTGAAAGTTGGCATGGTATCATCATTTCACCCAGATAGCATGTGGTAAAAGTTGAGAGGGTTACGGAAAACTGGATGCACTTTGTAAAAAGGACAGTCTCTTTCGAAGTATCGGGGTTCCGGACGGAAACTCATCGGTTACAAAAGGCATTTCATTTTCTGAACTATTTGAACTCAGTCTTTTTGTGCGTTCAAAATGCACCATTCAAAAGCCACATCATCAATTTTCAACCCTTCCCGACATCATTTGTATTGTTCATGCAGTTATTGATTTTTGAGCTAAATGACCTGAAATTGAAAAGCACTACATGAACTCTGAAAAGGTTGAAAGTTGTCATGGTATCATCATTTCACCCTCATAGCATGTGGTAAAAAGTTGAGATGGTTACGACAAAAGCTGGATGCACTTTGTGTACAAAACGGACAGTCTCTTTCGAAGTATCAGGGTTCCGGACGGAAACTCATCGGTTACAAAAGGCATTTCATTTTCAGAATTATTTGAACTCCAGGTTTTTGTGTGTTCAAAATGCACCATTCAAAGCCACATCATCAATTTTCAACACCTTTCTGCTTCATTTTATTTTTCATGCAGTTATTGATTTTTTTGAGCTAAATGACCCTGAAATTGAAAAGCACTACAAATGAACTCTGAAAAGGTTGAAAGTTGGCATGGTATCATCATTTCACCCACATAGCATGTGGTAAAAAGTTGAGAGGGTTACAGCAAAAGGCTGGATGCACTTTCGTGTACAAAAACGGACCAGTCTCTTTCGAAGTATCAGGGTTCCGGACGGAAACTCATCGGTTACAAAGGCATTTCATTTTCATGAACTTATTTGAACTACTAGGTCTTTTTATGCGTTCAAAATGCACAATTCGAAACCACATCATCTATTTTCAACCCTTCCCGACATCATTTGTTATTGTTCATGCAGTTATTGATTTTTTTGAGCTAAATGACCCTGAAAATTGAAAAGCACTACAAATGAACTCTGAAAAGGTTGAAAAGTTGGCATGGTATCATGATTTCACCCACATAGCATGTGGTAAAAAGTTGAGAGGGTTATGACAAAAGCTGGATGCACTTCGTGTACAAAACTGACAGTCTCTTTCGAAGTATCAGGGTTCCGGACGGAAACTCATCGGTTACAAAAGGCATTTCATTTTCTAGAATTTTATTTGAACTCAAGGATTTTTGTGTGTTCAAAATGCAACCATTCAAAGCCACATCATAAATTTTTCAAGCCTTTCTGACTTCATTTTGTCTTTTTCATGCAGTTATTGATTTTTTTGAGCTAAATGACCCTGATATTGAAAAAGCACTACAAAATAAACTGTGAAAAGATTGAAAGTTGGCATGGTATCATGATTTCACCCCACATAGCATGTGGTAAAATGTGGAGAGGGTTACGGTAAAAGGCTAGATGCACTTCGTGTACAAAACGGACAGTCTCTTTCGAAGTATCAGGGTTCCGGACGGAAACTCATCGGTTACAAAAGGCATTTCATTTTCATGAACTTATTTGAACTCCAAGGTTTTTGTGTGTTCAAAATGCACACCATTCAAAGCCAAATCATCATTTTCAACCCTTTCTACTTCATTTTGTATTTTTCATGGAGTTACTGATTTTTTTGAGCTAGATGACCGTGAAATCGAAAAGCACTACAAATGAACTCTGAAAAGGTTGAAAGTTGGCATGGTATCATCATTTCACCCAGATAGCATGTGGTAAAAACTTGAGAGGGTTGCGGCAAAATCTGGATGCAGTTCGTGTACAAAACGGACAGTCTCCTTCGAAGTATCTGGGTTCCGGACGGAAACTCATCGGTTACAAAAGGCATTTCATTTTCATGAACTTATTTGAACACTAGTCTTTTATGCGTTCAAATGCACATTCGAAACCACATCATCTATTTTCAACCCTTCCCGACATCATTTGTTATTGTTCATGCAGTTATTGATTTTTTTGAGCTAAATGACCCTGAAATTGAAAAGCACTACAAATGAACTCTGAAAAGGTTGAAAGTTGGCATGTTATCATGATTTCACCCACATAGCATGTGGTAAAAATTGAGAGGGTTAGGACAAAGCTGGATTGCACTTCGTGTACCAAACGGACAGGTCTCTTTCGAAGTATCAGGGTTCCGGACGGAAACTCATCGGTTACAAAAGGCATTCACTTTCATGAACTTATTTGAACTCAGTCTTTTTGTGGCGTTCAAAATGCACCATCTTAAAGCCACATCATCAATTTCAACCCTTCCTTCATCATTTGGTATTTGTTCATGCAGTTATTGATTTTTTGAGCTAAATGAACCCTGAAATTGAAAAGCACTAAAATGTGAACTCTGAAAAGGTTGAAAGTTAGGCATGGTATCATGCATTTCACCCACTAGCATGTGGTAAGAAGTGAGAGGGTTACCGACAAAATCTGGATGCACTTCGTGTACAAAACGGCACAGTCTCTTTCGAAGTATCAGGGTTCCGGACGGAAACCTCATCGGTTACAAAAGGCATTTCATTTTCATGAATTTATTTGAACTCAAGGATTTTTGTGTGTTCAAAATGCACCATTCAAAGGCCACATCATAAATTTTTCAAGCCCTTTCCCGAACTTCATTTTGTATTTTTCATGCAGTTACTTGATTTTTTGAGCTAAATGACCGTGAAATTGAAAAGCACTACAAATGAACTCTGAAAAGGATTGAAAGTTGGCATGGTATCATCATTTGCACCCAGATAGCATGTGGTAAAAACGTTGAGAGGGTTAAGGCAAAAGCTAGATGCACTTCGTGTACAAAACGGACAGTCTCTTTCGAAGTATCAGGGTTCCGGACGGAAACTCATCGGTTACAAAAGGCATTTCATTTTCATGAACTTATTTGAACTCCAGGCTTTTTGGTGTGTTCAAAATGCACCATTCAAAGCGACATCATCAATTTTCAACCCTTCCCAACATCATTTGTTATTTTTCATGTAGTTATTTATTTTTTGAGCTAAATGACCCTAAATGGAAAAGCACTACAAATGAACTCTGAAAAGGTTCAAAGTTGGAATGGTATCATAATTTCACCCACATAGCATGTGGTAAAAAGCTGAGAGTGTTACGACAAAAGGTGGATGCACTTTGTGTAAAAAACGGACAATCTCTTTCGAAGTATCAGGGTTACGGACGGAAACTCATCGGTTACAAAAGGCATTTCATTTTCATGAACTTATTTGAATTCCAGGCTTTTTGTGTGTTCAAAATGCACCATTCAAAGCCATATCATAAAGTTTCAACCCTTCTCGACATCATTTGTTATTTTCCATGCAGTTCTTGATGTTTGAGCTAAATGAGCCTGAAATTGAAAAGCACTACAAATGAACTCTGAAAAGGTTGAAAGTTGGCATGGTATCATCATTTCACCTACATAGCATGTGGTAACAGATTGAGAGGGTTACGGCAAAAGCTGGATGCACTTTGTGTAAAAAATGGACAGTCTGTTTCGAAGTATGAGGGTTCCGGACGGAAACTCATCGGTTACAAAAGGCATTTCATTTTTATGAACTTATTTGAATTCCAGGATTTTTGTGTGTTCAAAATGCACCATTCAAAGCCATATCATCATTTCACCCACATAGCATGTGCTAAAAAGCTGAGAGGGTTACGGCAAAAGCTGGATGCACTTCGTGTGCAAAGCGGACAGTCTCCTTCGAAGTATCAGGGTTCCGGACGGAAACTCATCGGTTACAAAAGGCATTTCATTTTCTTTAACTTATTTGAACGCCGGGCTTTTTGTGCGTTCAAAATGCACCATTCAAAGCCACATCATCAATTTTCAACCCCTTCCTGACATTATTTGTTATTTTTCATATTTATTTATTTTTTGAGCTAAATGACCTTGACATTGAAAAGCACTACAAATGAACTCTGAAAGGGTTGAAAGTTGTCATGGTATCATCATTTCACCCTCATAGCATGTGGCTACAAAGTTGGGATGGTTACGACAAAAGCTGGATGCACTTCATGTACAAAACGGACAGTCTCTTTCGAAGTATCAGGGTTCCGGACGGAAACTCATCGGTTACAAAAGGCATTTCATTTTCTAGAATTTATTTGAACTCCAGGATTTTTGTGTGTTCAAAATGCACCATTCAAAGCCACATCATCAATTTTCAACCCTTTCTGACTTCATTTCGTATTTTTCATGCAGTTATTGATTTTTTTGAGCTAAATGACCCTGGAATTGAAAAGCACTACAAATGAACTCTGAAAAGGTTGAAAGTTGGCATAGTATCATCATTTCACCCACATAGCATGTGGTAAAAAGTTGAGAGGGTGACAGCAAAAGCTGGATGCACTTCGTGTACAAAACGGACATGTCTCTTTCGAAGTATGAGTGTTCCGGACGGAAACTCATCGGTTACAAAAGGCATTTCATTTTCATGAACTTATTTGAACTCTAGTCTTCTTATGCGTTCAAAATGCACAATTCGAAACCACATCATCTATTTTCAACCCTTCCCTCATCATTTGTTATTGTCCATGCAGCTATTGATTGTTTTGAGCTAAATGACCCTGAAATTGAAAAGCACTACAAATGAACTCTGAAAAGGTTGAAAGTAGGCATGGTATCATGATTTCACCCACATAGCATGTGGTAAGAAGTTGAGAGGGTTACGACAAAATCTGGATGCACTTCGTGTACAAAACGCACAGTCTCTTTCGAAGTATCAGGGTTCCGGACGGAAACTCATCGGTTACAAAAGGCATTTCATTTTCTAGAATTTATTTGAACTCAAGGATTTTTGTGTGTTCAAAATGCACCATTCAAGGCCACATCATAAATTTTTCAAGCCTTTCTGACTTCATTTTGTCTTTTTCATGCAGTTATTGATTTTTTTGAGCTAAATGACCCTGAAATTGAAAAGCACTACAAATAAACTGTGAAAAGATTGAAAGTTGGCACGGTATCATGATTTGACCCACATAGCATGTGGTAAAACGTTGAGAGGGTTACGGCAAAAGCTAGATGCACTTCGTGTACAAAACGGACAGTCTCTTTCGAAGTATCAGGATTCCGGACGGAAACTCATCGGTTACAAAAGGCATTTCATTTTCATGAACTTATTTGAATTCCAGGATTTTTGGGTGTTCAAAATGCACCATTCAAAGCGGCATCATCAATTTTCAACCCTTCCCAACATCATTTGTTATTTTTCATGTAGTTATTTATTTTTTGAGCTAAATGACCCTAAAATGGAAAAGCACTACAAATGAACTCTGAAAAGGTTCAAAGTTGGAATGGTATCATAATTTCACCCACATAGCATGTGGTAAAAAGTTGAGAGTGTTACGACAAAAGGTGGATGCACTTTGTGTAAAAAACGGACAATCTCTTTCGAAGTATCAGGGTTCCGGACGGAAACTCATCGGTTACAAAAGGCATTTCATTTTCATGAACTTATTTGAATTCCAGGCTTTTTGTGTTTTTAAAATGCACCATTCAAAGCCATATCATCAAGTTTCAACCCTTCCCGACATAATTTGTTATTTTTCATGCAGTTTTTGATTTTCTGAGCTAAATGACCCAGAAATTGAAAAGCACTACAAATGAACTCTGAAAAGGTTGAAAGTTGGCATGGTATCATCATTTCACCCACATAGCATGTGGTAAAAGATTGAGAGGGTTACGGCAAAAGCTGGATGCATTTTGTGTAAAAAATGGACAGTCTGTTTCGAAGTATGAGGGTTCCGGACGGAAACTTATCGGTTAGAAAAGGCATTTCATTTTTATGAACTTATTTGAATTCCAGGATTTTTGTGTGTTCAAAATGCACCATTCAAAGCCATATCATCAATTTTCACCCTTCCCCACATCATTTGTTATTTTCCATGCAGTTCTTGATGTTTGAGCTAAATGACCCTGAAATTGAAAAGCACTACAAATGAACTCTGAAAAGGTTGAAAGTTGGCATGGTATCATCATTTCACCCACATAGCATGTGCTAAAAAGCTGAGAGGGTTACGGCAAAAGCTGGATGCACTTCGTGTGCAAAACGGACAGTCTCCTTCGAAGTATCAGGGTTCCGGACGGAAACTCATCGGTTACAAAAGGCATTTCATTTTCTTTAACTTATTTGAACGCCGGGCTTTTTGTGCGTTCAAAATGCACCATTCAAAGCCACATCATCAATTTTCAACCCTTCCTGACATTATTTGTTATTTTTCATATTTATTTATTTTTTGAGCTAAATGACCTTGAAATTGAAAAGCACTACAAATGAACTCTGAAAGGGTTGAAAGTTGTCATGGTATCATCATTTCACCCTCATAGCATGTGGTACAAAGTTGGGATGGTTACGACAAAAGCTGGATGCACTTCATGTACAAAACGGACAGTCTCTTTCGAAGTATCAGGGTTCCGGACGGAAACTCATCGGTTACAAAAGGCATTTCATTTTCTAGAATTTATTTGAACTCCAGGATTTTTGTGTGTTCAAAATGCACCATTCAAAGCCACATCATCAATTTTCAACCCTTTCTGCCTTCATTTCGTATTTTTCATGTAGTTATTGATTTTTTTGAGCTAAATGACCCTGGAATTGAAAAGCACTACAAATGAACTCTGAAAAGCTTGAAAGTTGGCATAGTATCATCATTTCACCCACATAGCATGTGGTAAAAAGTTGAGAGGGTGACAGCAAAAGCTGGATGCACTTCGTGTACAAAACGGACTGTCTCTTTCGAAGTATCAGGGTTCCGGACGGAAACTCATCGGTTACAAAAGGCATTTCATTTTCATGAACTTATTTGAACTCTAGTCTTTTTATGCGTTCAAAATGCACAATTCGAAACCACATCATCTATTTTCAACCCTTCCCTTCATCATTTGTTATTGTTCATGCAGCTATTGATTGTTTTGAGCTAAATGACCCTGAAATTGAAAAGCACTACAAATGAACTCTGAAAAGGTTGAAAGTAGGCATGGTATCATGATTTCACCCACATAGCATGTGGTAAGAAGTTGAGAGGGTTACGACAAAATCTGGATGCACTTCGTGTACAAAACGCACAGTCTCTTTCGAAGTATCAAGGTTCCGGACGGAAACTCATCGGTTACAAAAGGCATTTCATTTTCTAGAATTTATTTGAACTCAAGGATTTTTGTGTGTTCAAAATGCACCATTCAAGGCCACATCATAAATTTTTCAAGCCTTTCTGACTTCATTTTGTCTTTTTCATGCAGTTATTGATTTTTTTGAGCTAAATGACCCTGAAATTGAAAAGCACTACAAATAAACTGTGAAAAGATTGAAAGTTGGCACGGTATCATGATTTGACCCACATAGCATGTGGTAAAACGTTGAGAGGGTTACGGCAAAAGCTAGATGCACTTCGTGTACAAAACGGACAGTCTCTTTCGAAGTATCAGGATTCCGGACGGAAACTCATCGGTTACAAAAGGCATTTCATTTTCTTGAACTAATTTGAACTCAAGTCTTTTTGTGCGTTCAAAATGCACCATTAAAAGCCACATCATCAATTTTCAACCCTTCCCGACATCATTTGGTATTGTTCATGCAGTTATTGATTTTGTGAGCTAAATGACCCTGAAATTGAAAAGCACTACATACGAACTCTGAAAAGGTTGAAAGTTGTCATGGTATCATCATTTCACCCTCATAGCATGTGGTAAAAAGTTGAGATGGTTACGGAAAAAGCTGGATGCACTTTGTGTAAAAAACGGACAGTCTCTTTCGAAGTATCAGGGTTCCGGACGGAAACTCATCGGTTACAAAAGGCATTTCATTTTCATGAACTTATTTGAACTCCAGGTTTTTTGTGTGTTCAAAATGCACCATTCAAAGCCAAATCATCAATTTTCAACCCTTTCTAACTTCATTTTGTATTTTTCATGGAGTTACTGATTTTTTTGAGCTAGATGACCGTGAAATCGAAAAGCACTACAAATGAACTCTGAAAAGGTTGAAAGTTGGCATGGTATCATCATTTCACCCAGATAGCATGTGGTAAAAACTTGAGAGGGTTGCGGCAAAATCTGGATGCAGTTCGTGTACAAAACGGACAGTCTCCTTCGAAGTATCTGGGTTCCGAACGGAAACTCATCGGTTACAAAAGGCATTTCATTTTCATGAACTTATTTGAACACTAGTCTTTTTATGCGTTCAAAATGCACAATTCGAAACCACATCATCTATTTTCAACCCTTCCCGACATCATTTGTTATTGTTCATGCAGTTATTGATTTTTTTGAGCTAAATGACCCTGAAATTGAAAAGCACTACAAATGAACTCTGAAAAGGTTGAAAGTTGGCATGGTATCATGATTTCACCCACATAGCATGTGGTAAAAAGTTGAGAGGGTTAGGACAAAAGCTGGATGCACTTCGTGTACAAAACTGACAGTCTCTTTCGAAGTATCAGGGTTCCGGATGGAAACTCATCGGTTACAAAAGGCATTTCATTTTCTACAATTTATTTGAACTCAAGGCTTTTTGTGTGTTCAAAATGCACCATTCAAAGCCACATCATAAATTTTTCAAGCCTTTCTGACTTCATTTTGTCTTTTTCATGCAGTTATTGATTTTTTTGAGCTAAATGACCCTGGAATTGAAAAGCACTACAAATAAACTGGGAAAAGATTGAAAGTTGGCATGGTATCATGATTTCACCCACATAGCATGTGGTAAAATGTTGAGAGGGTTACGGTAAAAGCTAGATGCACTTCGTGTACAAAACGGACAGTCTCTTTCGAAGTATCAGGGTTCCGGACGGAAACTCATCGGTTACAAAAGGCATTTCATTTTCATGAACTTATTTGAACTCCAGGTTTTTTGTGTGTTCAAAGTGCACCATTCAAAGACACATCATCTATTTTCAACCCTTCCCGATATCATTTGTTATTTTTCATAGTTATATATTTTTTGACCCAAATGACCTTGAAATCGAAAAGCACTACAAATGAACTCTGAAAAGGTTGAAAGTTGGCATGGTATCATCATTTCACCCAGATAGCATGTGCTAAAATGTTGAGAGGGTTACGGAAAAAGCTGGATGCACTTTGTGTAAAAAACAGACAGTCTCTTTCGAAGTATCGGGGTTCCGGACGGAAACTCATCGGTTACAAAAGGCATTTCACTTTCTTGAACTAATTTGAACTCAAGTCTTTTTGTGCGTTCAAAATGCACCATTAAAAGCCACATCATCAATTTTCAACCCTTCCCGACATCATTCGGTATTGTTCATGCAGTTATTGATTTTGTGAGCTAAATGACCCTGAAATTGAAAAGCACTATCTATGAACTCTGAAAAGGTTGAAAGTTGTCATGGTATCATCATTTCACCCTCATAGCATGTGGTAAAAAGTTGAGATGGTTACGGAAAAAGCTGGATGCACTTTGTGTAAAAAACGGACAGTCTCTTTCGAAGTATCAGGGTTTCGGACGGAAACTCATTGGTTACAAAAGGCATTTCATTTTCATGAACTTATTTGAACTCCAGGTTTTTTGTGTGTTCAAAATGCACCATTCAAAGCCACATCATCAATTTTCAACCCTTTCTGCCTTCATTTTGTATTTTTCATGCAGTTATTGATTTTTTTGAGCTAAATGACCCTGAAATTGAAAAGCACTACAAATGAACTCTGAAAAGCTTGAAAGTTGGCATAGTATCATCATTTCACCCACATAGCATGTGGTGAAAAGTTGAGAGGGTTACAGCAAAAGGTGGATGCACTTCGTGTACAAAACGGACTGTCTCTTTCGAAGTATCAGGGTTCCGGACGGAAACTCATCGGTTACAAAAGGCATTTCATTTTCATGAACTTATTTGAACTCTAGTTTTTTTATGCGTTCAAAATGCACAATTCGAAACCAGATCATCTATTTTCAACCCTTCCCGACATCATTTGTTATTGTTCATGCAGTTATTGATTTTTTTGAGCTAAATGACCCTGAAATTGAAAAGCACTACAAATGAACTCTGCAAAGGTTGAAAGTGGGCATGGTATCATGATTTCACCCACATAGCATGTGGTAAAAAGTTGAGAGGGTTATGACAAAAGCTGGATGCACTTCGTGTACAAAACGGACAGTCTCTTTCGAAGTATCAGGGTTCCGGACGGAAACTCATCGGTTACAAAAGGCATTTCATTTTCTAGAATTTATTTGAACTCAAGGATTTTTGTGTGTTCAAAATGCACCATTCAAAGCCACATCATAAATTTTTCAAGCCTTTCTGACTTCATTTTGTCTTTTTCATGCAGTTATTGATTTTTTTGAGCTAAATGACCCTGATATTGAAAAGCACTACAAATAAACTGTGAAAAGATTGAAAGTTGGCATGGTATCATGATTTCACCCACATAACATGTGGTAAAATGTGGAGAGGGTTACGGTAAAAGCTAGATGCACTTCGTGTACAAAACGGACAGTCTCTTTCGAAGTATCAGGGTTCCGGACGGAAACTCATCGGTTACAAAAGGCATTTCATTTTCATGAACTTATTTGAACTCCAAGTTTTTTGTGTGTTCAAAATGCACCATTCAAAGCCAAATCATCAATTTTCAACCCTTTCTAACTTCATTTTGTATTTTTCATGGAGTTACTGATTTTTTTGAGCTAGATGACCGTGAAATCGAAAAGCACTACAAATGAACTCTGAAAAGGTTGAAAGTTGGCATGGTATCATCATTTCACCCAGATAGCATGTGGTAAAAACTTGAGAGGGTTGCGGCAAAATCTGGATGCAGTTCGTGTACAAAACGGACAGTCTCCTTCGAAGTATCTGGGTTCCGGACGGAAACTCATCGGTTACAAAAGGCATTTCATTTTCATGAACTTATTTGAACACTAGTCTTTTTATGCGTTCAAAATGCACAATTCGAAACCACATCATCTATTTTCAACCCTTCCCGACATCATTTGTTATTGTTCATGCAGTTATTGATTTTTTTGAGCTAAATGACCCTGAAATTGAAAAGCACTACAAATGAACTCTGAAAAGGTTGAAAGTTGGCATGGTATCATGATTTCACCCACATAGCATGTGGTAAAAAGTTGAGAGGGTTAGGACAAAAGCTGGATGCACTTCGTGTACAAAACGGACAGTCTCTTTCGAAGTATCAGGGTTCCGGATGGAAACTCATCGGTTACAAAAGGCATTTCATTTTCTACAATTTATTTGAACTCAAGGATTTTTGTGTGTTCAAAATGCACCATTCAAAGCCACATCATAAATTTTTCAAGCCTTTCTGACTTCATTTTGTCTTTTTCATGCAGTTATTGATTTTTTTGAGCTAAATGACCCTGGAATTGAAAAGCACTACAAATAAACTGGGAAAAGATTGAAAGTTGGCATGGTATCATGATTTCACCCACATAGCATGTGGTAAAATGTTGAGAGGGTTACGGTAAAAGCTAGATGCACTTCGTGTACAAAACGGACAGTCTCTTTCGAAGTATCAGGGTTCCGGACGGAAACTCATCGGTTACAAAAGGCATTTCATTTCATGAACTTATTTGAACTCCAGGTTTTTTGTGTGTTCAAAGTGCACCATTCAAAGACACATCATCTATTTTCAACCCTTCCCGATATCATTTGTTATTTTTCATGTAGTTATATATTTTTTGACCAAAATGACCTTGAAATCGAAAAGCACTACAAATGAACTCTGAAAAGGTTGAAAGTTGGCATGGTATCATCATTTCACCCAGATAGCATGTGCTAAAATGTTGAGAGGGTTACGACAAAAGCTAGATGCACTTTGTGTAAAAAACAGACAGTCTCTTTCGAAGTATCGGGGTTCCGGACGGAAACTCATCGGTTACAAAAGGCATTTCACTTTCTTGAACTAATTTGAACTCAAGTCTTTTTGTGCGTTCAAAATGCACCATTAAAAGCCACATCATCAATTTTCAACCCTTCCCGACATCATTTGGTATTGTTCATGCAGTTATTGATTTTGTGAGCTAAATGACCCTGAAATTGAAAAGCACTATATATGAACTCTGAAAAGGTTGAAAGTTGTCATGGTATCATCATTTCACCCTCATAGCATGTGGTAAAAAGTTGAGATGGTTACGGAAAAAGCTGGATGCACTTTGTGTAAAAAACGGACAGTCTCTTTCGAAGTATCAGGGTTCCGGACGGAAACTCATTGGTTACAAAAGGCATTTCATTTTCATGAACTTATTTGAACTCCAGGTTTTTTGTGTGTTCAAAATGCACCATTCAAAGCCAAATCATCAATTTTCAACCCTTTCTAACTTCATTTTGTATTTTTCATGCAGTTACTGATTTATTTGAGCTAAATGACCGTGAAATTGAAAAGCACTAGAAATGAACTCTGAAAAGGTTGAAAGTTGGCATGGTATCATCATTTCACCCAGATAGCATGTGGTAAAAACTTGAGAAGGTTATGGCAAAATCTGGATGCAATTCGTGTACAAAACGGACAGTCTCCTTCGAAGTATCAGGGTTCCGGACGGAAACTCATCGGTTACAAAAGGCATTTCATTTTCATGAACTTATTTGAACTCCAGGCTTTTTGTGTGTTCAAAATGCACCATTCAAAGCGACATCATCAATTTTCAACCCTTCCCAACATCATTTGTTATTTTTCATGTAGTTATTTATTTTTTGAGCTAAATGACCCTGAAATTGAAAAGCACTACAAATGAACTCTGAAAAGGTTCAAAGTTGGAATGGTATCATAATTTCACCCACATAGCATGTGGTAAAAAGCTGAGAGTGTTACGACAAAAGGTGGATGCACTTTGTGTAAAAAACGGACAATCTCTTTCGAAGTATCAGGGTTACGGACGGAAACTCAATGGTTACAAAAGGCATTTCATTTTCATGAACTTATTTGAATTCCAGGCTTTTTGTGTGTTCAAAATGCACCATTCAAAGCCATATCATAAAGTTTCAACCCTTCTCAACATCATTTGTTATTTTCCATGCAGTTCTTGATGTTTGAGCTAAATGAGCCTGAAATTGAAAAGCACTACAAATGAACTCTGAAAAGGTTGAAAGTTGGCATGGTATCATCATTTCACCTACATAGCATGTGGTAACAGATTGAGAGGGTTACGGCAAAAGCTGGATGCACTTTGTGTAAAAAATGGACAGTCTGTTTCGAAGTATGAGGGTTCCGGACGGAAACTCATCGGTTACAAAAGGCATTTCATTTTTATGAACTTATTTGAATTCCAGGATTTTTGTGTGTTCAAAATGCACCATTCAAAGCCATATCATCATTTCACCCACATAGCATGTGCTAAAAAGCTGAGAGGGTTACGGCAAAAGCTGGATGCACTTCGTGTGCAAAGCGGACAGTCTCCTTCGAAGTATCAGGGTTCCGAACGGAAACTCATCGGTTACAAAAGGCATTTCATTTTCTTTAACTTATTTGAACTCCGGGCTTTCTGTGCGTTCAAAATGCACCATTCAAAGCCACATCATCAATTTTCAACCCTTCCTGACATCATTTGTTATTTTTCATATGGTTATTGATTTTTTGAGCTAAATGACCTTGAAATTGAAAAGCACTACAAATGAACTCTGAAAGGGTTGAAAGTTGTCATGGTATCATCATTTCACCCTCATAGCATGTGCTAAAAAGATGGGATGGTTACGACAAAAGCTGTATGCACTTCATGTACAAAACGGACAGTCTCTTTCGAAGTATCAGGGTTCCGGACGGAAACTCATCGGTTAGAAAAGGCATTTCATTTTCTAGAATTTATTTGAACTCCAGGATTTTTGTGTGTTCAAAATGCACCATTCAAAGCCACATCATCAATTTTAAACCCTTTCTGACTTCATTTTGTATTTTTCATGCAGTTATTGATTTTTTTGAGCTAAATGACCCTGAAATTGAAAAGCACTACAAATGAACTCTGAAAAGGTTGAAAGTTGGCATAGTATCATCATTTCACCCACATAGCATGTGGTAAAAAGTTGAGAGGGTTACAGCAAAAGCTGGATGCACTTCGTGTACAAAACGGACAGTCTCTTTCGAAGTATGAGTGTTCCGGACGGAAACTCATCGGTTACAAAAGGCATTTCATTTTCATGAACTTATTTGAACTCTAGTCTTCTTATGCGTTCAAAATGCACAATTCGAAACCACATCGTCTATTTTCAACACTTCCCGACATCATTTGTTATTGTCCATGCAGTTATTGATTTTTTTGAGCTAAATGACCCTGAAATTGAAAAGCACTACAAATGAACTCTGAAAAGGTTGAAATTAGGCATGGTATCATGATTTCACCCACATAGCATGTGGTAAGAAGTTGAGAGGGTTACGACAAAATCTGGATGCACTTCGTGTACAAAACGCACAGTCTCTTTCGAAGTATCAGGGTTCCGGACGGAAACTCATCGGTTACAAAAGGCATTTCATTTTCTAGAATTTATTTGAACTCAAGGATTTTTGTGTGTTCAAAATACACCATTCAAAGCCACATCATAAATTTTTCAAGCCTTTCTGACTTCATTTTGTCTTTTTCATGCAGTTATTGATTTTTTTGAGCTAAATGACCCTGAAATTGAAAAGCACTACAAATAAACTGTGAAAAGATTGAAAGTTGGCACGGTATCATGATTTGACCCACATAGCATGTGGTAAAACGTTGAGAGGGTTACGGCAAAAGCTAGATGCACTTCGTGTACAAAACGGACAGTCTCTTTCGAAGTATCAGGATTCCGGACGGAAACTCATCGGTTACAAAAGGCATTTCATTTTCTTGAACTAATTTGAACTCAAGTCTTTTTGTGCGTTCAAAATGCACCATTAAAAGCCACATCATCAATTTTCAACCCTTCCCGACATCATTTGGTATTGTTCATGCAGTTATTGATTTTGTGAGCTAAATGACCCTGAAATTGAAAAGCACTACATACGAACTCTGAAAAGGTTGAAAGTTGTCATGGTATCATCATTTCACCCTCATAGCATGTGGTAAAAAGTTGAGATGGTTACGGAAAAAGCTGGATGCACTTTGTGTAAAAAACGGACAGTCTCTTTCGAAGTATCAGGGTTCCGGACGGAAACTCATCGGTTACAAAAGGCATTTCATTTTCATGAACTTATTTGAACTCCAGGTTTTTTGTGTGTTCAAAATGCACCATTCAAAGCCAAATCATCAATTTTCAACCCTTTCTAACTTCATTTTGTATTTTTCATGGAGTTACTGATTTTTTTGAGCTAGATGACCGTGAAATCGAAAAGCACTACAAATGAACTCTGAAAAGGTTGAAAGTTGGCATGGTATCATCATTTCACCCAGATAGCATGTGGTAAAAACTTGAGAGGGTTGCGGCAAAATCTGGATGCAGTTCGTGTACAAAACGGACAGTCTCCTTCGAAGTATCTGGGTTCCGAACGGAAACTCATCGGTTACAAAAGGCATTTCATTTTCATGAACTTATTTGAACACTAGTCTTTTTATGCGTTCAAAATGCACAATTCGAAACCACATCATCTATTTTCAACCCTTCCCGACATCATTTGTTATTGTTCATGCAGTTATTGATTTTTTTGAGCTAAATGACCCTGAAATTGAAAAGCACTACAAATGAACTCTGAAAAGGTTGAAAGTTGGCATGGTATCATGATTTCACCCACATAGCATGTGGTAAAAAGTTGAGAGGGTTAGGACAAAAGCTGGATGCACTTCGTGTACAAAACTGACAGTCTCTTTCGAAGTATCAGGGTTCCGGATGGAAACTCATCGGTTACAAAAGGCATTTCATTTTCTACAATTTATTTGAACTCAAGGCTTTTTGTGTGTTCAAAATGCACCATTCAAAGCCACATCATAAATTTTTCAAGCCTTTCTGACTTCATTTTGTCTTTTTCATGCAGTTATTGATTTTTTTGAGCTAAATGACCCTGGAATTGAAAAGCACTACAAATAAACTGGGAAAAGATTGAAAGTTGGCATGGTATCATGATTTCACCCACATAGCATGTGGTAAAATGTTGAGAGGGTTACGGTAAAAGCTAGATGCACTTCGTGTACAAAACGGACAGTCTCTTTCGAAGTATCAGGGTTCCGGACGGAAACTCATCGGTTACAAAAGGCATTTCATTTTCATGAACTTATTTGAACTCCAGGTTTTTTGTGTGTTCAAAGTGCACCATTCAAAGACACATCATCTATTTTCAACCCTTCCCGATATCATTTGTTATTTTTCATGTAGTTATATATTTTTTGACCCAAATGACCTTGAAATCGAAAAGCACTACAAATGAACTCTGAAAAGGTTGAAAGTTGGCATGGTATCATCATTTCACCCAGATAGCATGTGCTAAAATGTTGAGAGGGTTACGGAAAAAGCTAGATGCACTTTGTGTAAAAAACAGACAGTCTCTTTCGAAGTATCGGGGTTCCGGACGGAAACTCGTCGGTTACAAAAGGCATTTCACTTTCTTGAACTAATTTGAACTCAAGTCTTTTTGTGCGTTCAAAATGCACCATTAAAAGCCACATCATCAATTTTCAACCCTTCCCGACATCATTCGGTATTGTTCATGCAGTTATTGATTTTGTGAGCTAAATGACCCTGAAATTGAAAAGCACTATCTATGAACTCTGAAAAGGTTGAAAGTTGTCATGGTATCATCATTTCACCCTCATAGCATGTGGTAAAAAGTTGAGATGGTTACGGAAAAAGCTGGATGCACTTTGTGTAAAAAACGGACAGTCTCTTTCGAAGTATCAGGGTTTCGGACGGAAACTCATTGGTTACAAAAGGCATTTCATTTTCATGAACTTATTTGAACTCCAGGTTTTTTGTGTGTTCAAAATGCACCATTCAAAGCCACATCATCAATTTTCAACCCTTTCTGCCTTCATTTTGTATTTTTCATGCAGTTATTGATTTTTTTGAGCTAAATGACCCTGAAATTGAAAAGCACTACAAATGAACTCTGAAAAGCTTGAAAGTTGGCATAGTATCATCATTTCACCCACATAGCATGTGGTGAAAAGTTGAGAGGGTTACAGCAAAAGGTGGATGCACTTCGTGTACAAAACGGACTGTCTCTTTCGAAGTATCAGGGTTCCGGACGGAAACTCATCGGTTACAAAAGGCATTTCATTTTCATGAACTTATTTGAACTCTAGTTTTTTTATGCGTTCAAAATGCACAATTCGAAACCAGATCATCTATTTTCAACCCTTCCCGACATCATTTGTTATTGTTCATGCAGTTATTGATTTTTTTGAGCTAAATGACCCTGAAATTGAAAAGCACTACAAATGAACTCTGCAAAGGTTGAAAGTGGGCATGGTATCATGATTTCACCCACATAGCATGTGGTAAAAAGTTGAGAGGGTTATGACAAAAGCTGGATGCACTTCGTGTACAAAACGGACAGTCTCTTTCGAAGTATCAGGGTTCCGGACGGAAACTCATCGGTTACAAAAGGCATTTCATTTTCTAGAATTTATTTGAACTCAAGGATTTTTGTGTGTTCAAAATGCACCATTCAAAGCCACATCATAAATTTTTCAAGCCTTTCTGACTTCATTTTGTCTTTTTCATGCAGTTATTGATTTTTTTGAGCTAAATGACCCTGATATTGAAAAGCACTACAAATAAACTGTGAAAAGATTGAAAGTTGGCATGGTATCATGATTTCACCCACATAACATGTGGTGAAATGTGGAGAGGGTTACGGTAAAAGCTAGATGCACTTCGTGTACAAAACGGACAGTCTCTTTCGAAGTATCAGGGTTCCGGACGGAAACTCATCGGTTACAAAAGGCATTTCATTTTCATGAACTTATTTGAACTCCAAGTTTTTTGTTTGTTCAAAATGCACCATTCAAAGCCAAATCATCAATTTTCAACCCTTTCTAACTTCATTTTGTATTTTTCATGGAGTTACTGATTTTTTTGAGCTAGATGACCGTGAAATCGAAAAGCACTACAAATGAACTCTGAAAAGGTTGAAAGTTGGCATGGTATCATCATTTCACCCAGATAGCATGTGGTAAAAACTTGAGAGGGTTGCGGCAAAATCTGGATGCAGTTCGTGTACAAAACGGACAGTCTCCTTCGAAGTATCTGGGTTCCGGACGGAAACTCATCGGTTACAAAAGGCATTTCATTTTCATGAACTTATTTGAACACTAGTCTTTTTATGCGTTCAAAATGCACAATTCGAAACCACATCATCTATTTTCAACCCTTCCCGACATCATTTGTTATTGTTCATGCAGTTATTGATTTTTTTGAGCTAAATGACCCTGAAATTGAAAAGCACTACAAATGAACTCTGAAAAGGTTGAAAGTTGGCATGGTTTCATGATTTCACCCACATAGCATGTGGTAAAAAGTTGAGAGGGTTAGGACAAAAGCTGGATGCACTTCGTGTACAAAACGGACAGTCTCTTTCGAAGTATCAGGGTTCCGGATGGAAACTCATCGGTTACAAAAGGCATTTCACTTTCTTGAACTAATTTGAACTCAAGTCTTTTTGTGCGTTCAAAATGCACCATTAAAAGCCACATCATCAATTTTCAACCCTTCCCGACATCATTTGGTATTGTTCATGCAGTTATTGATTTTGTGAGCTAAATGACCCTGAAATTGAAAAGCACTATATATGAACTCTGAAAAGGTTGAAAGTTGTCATGGTATCATCATTTCACCCTCATAGCATGTGGTAAAAAGTTGAGATGGTTACGGAAAAAGCTGGATGCACTTTGTGTAAAAAACGGACAGTCTCTTTCGAAGTAGCAGGGTTCCGGACGGAAACTCATTGGTTACAAAAGGCATTTCATTTTCATGAACTTATTTGAACTCCAGGATTTTTGTGTGTTCAAAATGCACCATTCAAAGCCAAATCATCAATTTTCAACCCTTTCTAACTTCATTTTGTATTTTTCATGCAGTTACTGATTTATTTGAGCTAAATGACCGTGAAATTGAAAAGCACTAGAAATGAACTCTGAAAAGGTTGAAAGTTGGCATGGTATCATCATTTCACCCAGATAGCATGTGGTAAAAACTTGAGAAGGTTATGGCAAAATCTGGATGCAATTCGTGTACAAAACGGACAGTCTCCTTCGAAGTATCAGGGTTCCGGACGGAAACTCATCGGTTACAAAAGGCATTTCATTTTCATGAACTTATTTGAACTCCAGGCTTTTTGTGTGTTCAAAATGCACCATTCAAAGCGACATCATCAATTTTCAACCCTTCCCAACATCATTTGTTATTTTTCATGTAGTTATTTATTTTTTGAGCTAAATGACCCTGAAATTGAAAAGCACTACAAATGAACTCTGAAAAGGTTCAAAGTTGGAATGGTATCATAATTTCACCCACATAGCATGTGGTAAAAAGCTGAGAGTGTTACGACAAAAGGTGGATGCACTTTGTGTAAAAAACGGACAATCTCTTTCGAAGTATCAGGGTTACGGACGGAAACTCATCGGTTACAAAAGGCATTTCATTTTCATGAACTTATTTGAATTCCAGGCTTTTTGTGTGTTCAAAATGCACCATTCAAAGCCATATCATAAAGTTTCAACCCTTCTCGACATCATTTGTTATTTTCCATGCAGTTCTTGATGTTTGAGCTAAATGAGCCTGAAATTGAAAAGCACTACAAATGAACTCTGAAAAGGTTGAAAGTTGGCATGGTATCATCATTTCACCTACATAGCATGTGGTAACAGATTGAGAGGGTTACGGCAAAAGCTGGATGCACTTTGTGTAAAAAATGGACAGTCTGTTTCGAAGTATGAGGGTTCCGGACGGAAACTCATCGGTTACAAAAGGCATTTCATTTTTATGAACTTATTTGAATTCCAGGATTTTTGTGTGTTCAAAATGCACCATTCAAAGCCATATCATCATTTCACCCACATAGCATGTGCTAAAAAGCTGAGAGGGTTACGGCAAAAGCTGGATGCACTTCGTGTGCAAAGCGGACAGTCTCCTTCGAAGTATCAGGGTTCCGAACGGAAACTCATCGGTTACAAAAGGCATTTCATTTTCTTTAACTTATTTGAACTCCGGGCTTTCTGTGCGTTCAAAATGCACCATTCAAAGCCACATCATCAATTTTCAACCCTTCCTGACATCATTTGTTATTTTTCATATGGTTATTGATTTTTTGAGCTAAATGACCTTGAAATTGAAAAGCACTACAAATGAACTCTGAAAGGGTTGAAAGTTGTCATGGTATCATCATTTCACCCTCATAGCATGTGCTAAAAAGATGGGATGGTTACGACAAAAGCTGTATGCACTTCATGTACAAAACGGACAGTCTCTTTCGAAGTATCAGGGTTCCGGACGGAAACTCATCGGTTAGAAAAGGCATTTCATTTTCTAGAATTTATTTGAACTCCAGGATTTTTGTGTGTTCAAAATGCACCATTCAAAGCCACATCATCAATTTTAAACCCTTTCTGACTTCATTTTGTATTTTTCATGCAGTTATTGATTTTTTTGAGCTAAATGACCCTGAAATTGAAAAGCACTACAAATGAACTCTGAAAAGGTTGAAAGTTGGCATAGTATCATCATTTCACCCACATAGCATGTGGTAAAAAGTTGAGAGGGTTACAGCAAAAGCTGGATGCACTTCGTGTACAAAACGGACAGTCTCTTTCGAAGTATGAGTGTTCCGGACGGAAACTCATCGGTTACAAAAGGCATTTCATTTTCATGAACTTATTTGAACTCTAGTCTTCTTATGCGTTCAAAATGCACAATTCGAAACCACATCGTCTATTTTCAACACTTCCCGACATCATTTGTTATTGTCCATGCAGTTATTGATTTTTTTGAGCTAAATGACCCTGAAATTGAAAAGCACTACAAATGAACTCTGAAAAGGTTGAAATTAGGCATGGTATCATGATTTCACCCACATAGCATGTGGTAAGAAGTTGAGAGGGTTACGACAAAATCTGGATGCACTTCGTGTACAAAACGCACAGTCTCTTTCGAAGTATCAGGGTTCCGGACGGAAACTCATCGGTTACAAAAGGCATTTCATTTTCTAGAATTTATTTGAACTCAAGGATTTTTGTGTGTTCAAAATACACCATTCAAAGCCACATCATAAATTTTTCAAGCCTTTCTGACTTCATTTTGTCTTTTTCATGCAGTTATTGATTTTTTTGAGCTAAATGACCCTGAAATTGAAAAGCACTACAAATAAACTGTGAAAAGATTGAAAGTTGGCACGGTATCATGATTTGACCCACATAGCATGTGGTAAAATGTTGAGAGGGTTACGGCAAAAGCTAGATGCACTTCGTGTACAAAACTGACAGTCTCTTTCGAAGTATCAGGATTCCGGACGGAAACTCATCGGTTACAAAAGGCATTTCATTTTCATGAACTTATTTGAATTCCAGGATTTTTGGGTGTTCAAAATGCACCATTCAAAGCGGCATCATCAATTTTCAACCCTTCCCAACATCATTTGTTATTTTTCATGTAGTTATTTATTTTTTGAGCTAAATGACCCTAAAATGGAAAAGCACTACAAATAAACTCTGAAAAGGTTCAAAGTTGGAATGGTATCATAATTTCACCCACATAGCATGTGGTAAAAAGTTGAGAGTGTTACGACAAAAGGTGGATGCACTTTGTGTAAAAAACGGACAATCTCTTTCGAAGTATCAGGGTTCCGGACGGAAACTCATCGGTTACAAAAGGCATTTCATTTTCATGAACTTATTTGAATTCCAGGCTTTTTGTGTTTTTAAAATGCACCATTCAAAGCCATATCATCAAGTTTCAACCCTTCCCGACATAATTTGTTATTTTTCATGCAGTTTTTGATTTTCTGAGCTAAATGACCCAGAAATTGAAAAGCACTACAAATGAACTCTGAAAAGGTTGAAAGTTGGCATGGTATCATCATTTCACCCACATAGCATGTGGTAAAAGATTGAGAGGGTTACGGCAAAAGCTGGATGCATTTGTGTAAAAAATGGACAGTCTGTTTCGAAGTATGAGGGTTCCGGACGGAAACTTATTGGTTAGAAAAGGCATTTCATTTTTATGAACTTATTTGAATTCCAGGATTTTTGTGTGTTCAAAATGCACCATTCAAAGCCATATCATCAATTTTCACCCTTCCCCACATCATTTGTTATTTTCCATGCAGTTCTTGATGTTTGAGCTAAATGACCCTGAAATTGAAAAGCACTACAAATGAACTCTGAAAAGGTTGAAAGTTGGCATGGTATCATCATTTCACCCACATAGCATGTGCTAAAAAGCTGAGAGGGTTACGGCAAAAGCTGGATGCACTTCGTGTGCAAAACGGACAGTCTCCTTCGAAGTATCAGGGTTCCGGACGGAAACTCATCGGTTACAAAAGGCATTTCATTTTCTTTAACTTATTTGAACGCCGGGCTTTTTGTGCGTTCAAAATGCACCATTCAAAGCCACATCATCAATTTTCAACCCTTCCTGACATTATTTGTTATTTTTCATATTTATTTATTTTTTGAGCTAAATGACCTTGAAATTGAAAAGCACTACAAATGAACTCTGAAAGGGTTGAAAGTTGTCATGGTATCATCATTTCACCCTCATAGCATGTGGTACAAAGTTGGGATGGTTACGACAAAAGCTGGATGCACTTCATGTACAAAACGGACAGTCTCTTTCGAAGTATCAGGGTTCCGGACGGAAACTCATCGGTTACAAAAGGCATTTCATTTTCTAGAATTTATTTGAACTCCAGGATTTTTGTGTGTTCAAAATGCACCATTCAAAGCCACATCATCAATTTTCAGCCCTTTCTGCCTTCATTTCGTATTTTTCATGTAGTTATTGATTTTTTTGAGCTAAATGACCCTGGAATTGAAAAGCACTACAAATGAACTCTGAAAAGCTTGAAAGTTGGCATAGTATCATCATTTCACCCACATAGCATGTGGTAAAAAGTTGAGAGGGTGACAGCAAAGCTGGATGCACTTCGTGTACAAAACGGACTGTCTCTTTCGAAGTATCAGGGTTCCGGACGGAAACTCATCGGTTACAAAAGGCATTTCATTTTCATGAACTTATTTGAAGTCTAGTCTTTTTATGCGTTCAAAATGCACAATTCGAAACCACATCATCTATTTTCAACCCTTCCCTTCATCATTTGTTATTGTTCATGCAGCTATTGATTGTTTTGAGCTAAATGACCCTGAAATTGAAAAGCACTACAAATGAACTCTGAAAAGGTTGAAAGTAGGCATGGTATCATGATTTCACCCACATAGCATGTGGTAAGAAGTTGAGAGGGTTACGACAAAATCTGGATGCACTTCGTGTACAAAACGCACAGTCTCTTTCGAAGTATCAGGGTTCCGGACGGAAACTCATCGGTTACAAAAGGCATTCCATTTTCTAGAATTTATTTGAACTCAAGGATTTTTGTGTGTTCAAAATGCACCATTCAAGGCCACATCATAAATTTTTCAAGCCTTTCTGACTTCATTTTGTCTTTTTCATGCAGTTATTGATTTTTTTGAGCTAAATGACCCTGAAATTGAAAAGCACTACAAATAAACTGTGAAAAGATTGAAAGTTGGCACGGTATCATGATTTGACCCACATAGCATGTGGTAAAACGTTGAGAGGGTTACGGCAAAAGCTAGATGCACTTCGTGTACAAAACGGACAGTCTCTTTCGAAGTATCAGGATTCCGGACGGAAACTCATCGGTTACAAAAGGCATTTCATTTTCTTGAACTAATTTGAACTCAAGTCTTTTTGTGCGTTCAAAATGCACCATTAAAAGCCAAATCATCAATTTTCAACCCTTCCCGACATCATTTGGTATTGTTCATGCAGTTATTGATTTTGTGAGCTAAATGACCCTGAAATTGAAAAGCACTACATACGAACTCTGAAAAGGTTGAAAGTTGTCATGGTATCATCATTTCACCCTCATAGCATGTGGTAAAAAGTTGAGATGGTTACGGAAAAAGCTGGATGCACTTTGTGTAAAAACGGACAGTCTCTTTCGAAGTATCAGGGTTCCGGACGGAAACTCATCGGTTACAAAAGGCATTTCATTTTCATGAACTTATTTGAACTCCAGGTTTGTTTGTGTGTTCAAAAATGCACCATTCAAAGCCAAATCATCAATTTTCAACCCTTTCTAACTTCATTTTGTATTTTTCATGGAGTTACTGATTTTTTGAGCTAGATGACCGTGAAATCGAAAAGCACTACAAATGAACTCTGAAAAGGTTGAAAGTTGGCATGGTATCATCATTTCACCCAGATAGCATGTGGTAAAAACTTGAGAGGGTTTCGGCAAAATCTGAGGCAGTTCGTGTACAAAAACGGACAGTCTCATTCGAAGTATCTGGTTCCGAACGGAAACTCATCGGTTACCAAAGGCATTTCATTTTCATGAACTTATTTGAACACTAGTCTTTTTATGCGTTCCAAATGCACAATTCGAAACCACATCATCTATTTTCAACCCTTCCCGACATCATTTGTTATTGTTCATGCAGTTATTGATTTTTTTGAGCTAAATGACCCTGAAATTGAAAAGCACTACAAATGAACTCTGAAAAGGTTGAAAGTTGGCATGGTCTCATGATTTCACCCACATAGCATGTGGTAAAAAGTTGAGAGGGTTAGGACAAAAGCTGGATGCAATTTCGTGGTACAAAACTGACAGTCTCTTTTGAAGTATCAGGGTTCCGGATGGAAACTCATCGGTTACAAAAGGCATTTCATTTTCTACAATTTATTTGAACTCAAGGCTTTTTGTGTGTTCAAAATGCACCATTCAAAGCCACATCATAAATTTTTCAAGCCTTTCTGACTTCATTTTGTCTTTTTCATGCAGTTATTGATTTTTTTGAGCTAAATGACCCTGGAATTGAAAAGCACTACAAATAAACTGGGAAAAGATTGAAAGTTGGCATGGTATCATGATTTCACCCACATAGCATGTGGTAAAATGTTGAGAGGGTTACGGTAAAAGCTAGATGCATTTCGTGTACAAAAACGGACAGTCTCTTTCGAAGTATCAGGGTTCTGGACGGAAACTCATCGGTTACAAAAGGCATTTCATTTTCATGAACTTATTTGAAATCCAGGTTTTTTGTGTGTTCAAAGTGCACCATTCAAAGACACATCATCTATTTTCAACCCTTCCCGATATCATTTGTTATTTTTCATGTAGTTATATATTTTTTGACCCAAATGACCTTGAAATCGAAAAGCACTACAAATGAACTCTGAAAAGGTTGAAAGTTGGCATGGTATCATATTTCACCCAGATAGCATGTGCTAAATGTTGAGAGGGTTACGGCAAAAGCTAGATGCACTTTGTGTAAAAAACAGACAGTCTCTTTCGAAGTATCGGGGTTCCGGAACGGAAACTCATCGGTTACAAAAGGCATTTCACTTTCTTGAACTAATTTGAACTCAAGTCTTTTTGTGCGTTCAAAATGCACCATTAAAAGCCACATCATCAATTTTCAACCCTTCCCGACATCATTCGGTATTGTTCATGCAGTTATTGATTTTGTGAGCTAAATGACCCTGAAATTGAAAAGCACTATCTATGAACTCTGAAAAGGTTGAAAGTTGTCATGGTATCATCATTTCACCCTCATAGCATGTGGTAAAAGTTGAGATGGTTACGGAAAAAGCTGGATGGCACTTTGTGTAAAAACGGACAGTCTCTTTCGAAGTATCAGGGTTTCGGACGGAAAACTCATTGGTTACAAAAGGCATTTCATTTTCATGAACTTATTTGAACTCCAGGTTTTTTGTGTGTTCAAAATGCACCATTCAAGCCCACATCATCAATTTTCAACCCTTTCTGCCTTCATTTTGTATTTTTCATGCAGTTATTGATTTTTTTGAGCTAAATGACCCTGAAATTGAAAAGCACTACAAATGAACTCTGAAAAGGCTTGAAAGTTGGCATAGTATCATCATTTCACCCACATAGCATGTGGTGAAAAGTTGAGAGGGTTACAGCAAAAGGGTGGATGCACTTCGTGTACAAACGGACTGTCTCTTTCGAAGTATCTAGGGGTCCGGACGGAAACTCATCGGTTACAAAAGGCATTTCATTTTCATGAACTTATTTGAACTCTAGTTTTTTTATGCGTCAAAATGCACAATTCGAAACCAGATCATCTATTTTCAACCCTTCCAGACATCATTTGTTATTGTTCATGCAGTTATTGATTTTTTTGAGCTAAATGACCCTGAAATTGAAAAGCACTACAAATGAACTCTGCAAAGGTTGAAAGTGGGCATGGTATCATGAATTTCACCCAATAGCATGTGGTAAAAAGTTGAGAGGGTTATGACAAAAGCTGGATGCACTTCGTGTACAAACGGACAGTCTCTTTCGAAGTATCAGGGTTCCGGACGGAAACCTCATCGGTTACAAAAGGCATTTCATTTTCTAGAATTTATTTGAACTCAAGGATTTTTGGTGTTTCAAAATGCACCATTCAAAGCCACATCATAAATTTTTCAAGCCTTTCTGACTTCATTTTGTCTTTTTCATGCAGTTAATTGATTTTTTGAGCCTAAATGACCCTGAAATTGAAAAGCACTACAAATAACTGTGAAAAGATTGAAAGTTGGCATGGTATCATGATTTCACCCACATAAGCATGTGGTAAAATGTTGAGAGGGTTACGGTAAAAGCTAGATGCACTTCGTGTACAAAACGGACAGTCTCTTTCGAAGTATCAGGGTTCCGGACGGAAACTCATCGGTTACAAAAGGCATTTCATTTTCATGAACTTATTTGAACTCCAAGTTTTTTGTGTGTTCAAATGCACCATTCAAAGCCAAATCATCAATTTTCAACCCTTTCTAACTTCATTTGTATTTTCATGGAGTTACTGATTTTTTTTGAGCTAGATGACCGTGAAATCGAAAAGCACTACAAATGAACTCTGAAAAGGTTGAAAGTTGGCATGGTATCATCATTTCACCCAGATAGCATGTGGTAAAAAATCTTGAGAGGGTTGCGGCAAAATCTGGATGCAGTTCGTGTACAAAACGGACAGTCTCCTTTCGAAGTATCTGGGTTTCCGGACGGAACTCATCGGTTACAAAAGGCATTTCATTTTCATGAACTTATTTGAACACTAGTCTTTTTATGCGTTCAAAATGGACAATTCGAAACCACATCATCTATTTTCAACCCTTCCCGACATTCATTTGTTATTGTTCATGCAGTTATTGATTTTTTTGAGCTAAATGACCCTGAAATTGAAAAGCACTACAAATGAACTCTGAAAGGTTGAAAGTTGGCATGGTATCATTATTTCACCCACATAGCATGTGGGTAAAAAGTTGAGAGGGTTACGACAAAAGCTGGATGCACTTCGTGTACAAAACGGACAGTCTCTTTCGAAGTATCAGGGTTCCGGACGGAAACTCATCGGTTACAAAAGGCATTTCATTTTCTAGCATTTATTTGAACTCAAGGATTTTTGTGTGTTCAAAATGCACCATTCAAAGCCACATCATAAATTTTTCAAGCCTTTCTGACTTCATTTTGTCTTTTTCATGCAGTTATTGATTTTTTGAGCTAAATGACCCTGAATTGAAAAGCACTACAAATAAACTGTGAAAAGAATTGAAAGTTGGCATGGTATCATGATTTCACCCACATAGCATGTGGTAAAATGTTGAGAGGGTTACGGCAAAAGCTAGATGCACTTCGTGTACAAACAGGACAGTCTCTTTCGAAGTATCAGGGTTCCGGACGGAAAATCATCGGTTACAAAAGGCATTTCATTTTCATGAACTTATTTGAACTCCAGGTTTTTTTGTGTGTTCAAAGTGCACCATGCAAAGACACATCATCTATTTTCAACCCTTCCCGATATCATTTGTTATTTTCATGTAGTTATATATTTTTTGAGCCAAATGACCTTGAAATCGAAAAGCACTACAAATGAACTCTGAAAAGGTTGAAAGTTGGCATGGTATCATCATTTCACCCCAGATAGCATGTGCTAAAAGTGAGAGGGTTACGACAAAACTGATGCACTTTGTGTAAAAAACAGACATCTCTTTCGAAGTATCGGGGTTCCGGACGGAAACTCATCGTTACAAAAGGCATTTCACTTTCTTGAACTAATTTGAACTCAAGTCTTTTTGTGCGTTCAAAATGCACCATTAAAGCCACATCATCAATTTTCAACCCTTCCCGACATCATTGGTATTGTTCATGCAGTTATTGATTTTGTGAGCTAAATGACCCTGAAATTGAAAAAGCACTATATGAACTCTGAAAGGTTGAAAGTGTCATGGTATCATCATTTCACCCCCTCATAGCATGTGGTAAAAAGTTGAGATGGTTACGGAAAAACTGGATGCACTTTGTGTAAAAAACGGACATCTCTTTCGAAGTATCAGGGTTTCCGGACGGAAACTCATTGGTTACAAAAGGCATTTCATTTTCATGAACTTTTTGAACTCCAGGTTTTTGTGTGTTCAAAATGCACCTTCAAAGCCACATCATCAATTTTCAACCCTTCTAACTCATTTTGTATTTTTCATGCAGTTAT
>JAAAWK010000779.1:0-15270 GCA_022496015.1 Hordeum marinum
GAATCGGCCAGACCCGCGGGTGTTGATGACCGACACGTAAGCGCACCTTGGGATCCAACAACTATGGAAATCTTTTTGAAAACCAAAAACTGTGAGTAATAGTGCACGAAACGGATCGGCCAGAATTGCGAGCACTGACGACGGACACGTAAACGCACCTTGGGGTTCAACAACCATGGCAACCATTTGGGGACACCAAACGGTGAGTAATAGTCCACGAAACGGGTCAGAATCGGCCAATACCGCGAATATTGATGACCGACACATAAGCGCACCTTGGGGTCCAACAACTATGGAAATCGCTTCGGAACCCCAAAACGGTGAGTAATAATGCACGAAACGGGCCAGAATCGGCCAGAATTTCGAGCGTTGACGACGGGCACGTAAACACACCTTGGGGTTCAACAACCATGCAAATCGCTTCGGGACACCAAACGGTGAGTAATAGTCCGCGAAACGGGCCAGAATCGGCCAAAACCACGAGTGTTGATGACCGACAGTAAACGCACCCCGGGGTTCATCAATCGTGGAAATCACCCCGGGACCCCAAAACAGTGAGTAAGTCCACGAAACGCGCCAGAATCAGCCAAAACTGTGAGTGCTGATGATCGACACGTAAGCGCACCTTGGGGTCCAACAACTATGGAATCACTTCGAAACCCCAAAACTCTGAGTAATAGTGGACGAAACGGGCCAGAATCGGCCAGAATTGCGAGCGTTGACGACGGACACGTAAACGCACCTTGGGGTTCAACAACCATGGAAACCGCTTGCGGACACCAAACGGTGAGTAATAGTCCATGAAACGGGTCAGAATCGGCCAAAACCGCGAATATTGATGACCGACACGTAAGCGCACCTTGGGGTCCAACAACTATGGAATTCGCTTCGGAACCCCAAAACGGTGAGTAATAGTGCACGAAACGGGCCAGAATCGGCCAGAATTGCGAGCGTTGACGACGGGCACGTAAACACACGTTGGGGCTCAACAACCATGCAAATCGCTTCGGGACACCAAACGGTGAGTAATAGTCCGCGAAACGGGCCAGAATCGGCCAAAACCGCGAGTGTTGATGACCGACACGTAAACGCACCCCGGGGTTCATCAATCGTGGAAATCACCCCGGGACCCCAAAACAGTGAGTAAGTCCACGAAACGGGCCAGAATCGGCCAAAACTGTGAGTGCTGATGACCGACACGTAAGCGCACCTTGGGGTCCAACAACTATGGAAATCACTTCGAAACCCCAAAACGGTGAGTAATAGTGGGCGAAACGGGCCAGAATCGGCCAGAATTGCGAGCGTTGACGACGGACACGTAAACGCACCTTGGGGTTCAACAACCATGGAAACCGCTTGCGGACACCAAACGGTGAGTAATAGTCCATGAAACGGGTCAGAATCGGCCAAAACCGCGAATATTGATGACCGACACGTAAGCGCACCTTGGGGTCCAACAACTATGGAATTCGCTTCGGAACCCCAAAACGGTGAGTAATAGTGCACGAAACGGGCCAGAATCAGCCAGAATTGCGAGCGTTGACGACGGGCACGTAAACACACCTTGGAGTTCAACAACCACGGAAATCGCTTCGGGACACTAAACAGTCAGTAATAGTACACGAAACGGGTTAGAATCGGCCAAAACCGCGAGTGTTGATGACCGACACGTAAACGCACCCCGGGGTTCATCAATCGTGGAAATCACCCCGGGACCCCAAAACAGTGAGTAAGTCCACGAAACGGGCCAGAATCGGCCAAAACTGTGAGTGTTGATGACCGACACGTAAGCGCACCTTGGGGTCAACAACTATGGAAATCACTTTGAAAACCAAAACGGTGAGTAATAGTGGACGAAACAGGCCAGAATCGGCCAAATTGCGAGCGTTGACGACGGACACGTAAACGCACCTTGGGGTTCAACAACCATGGAAACCGCTTGCGGACACCAAACGGTGAGTAATAGTCCATTAAACAGGTCAGAATCGGCCAAAACCGCGAATATTGATGACCGACACGTAAGCACACCTTGGGGTCCAACAACTATGGAATTCGCTTCGGAACCCCAAAACGGTGAGTAATAGTGCACGAAACGGGCCAGAATCGGCCAGAATTGCGAGCGTTGACGACGGGCACGTAAACACACCTTGGAGTTCAACAACCACGGAAATCGCTTCGGGACACCAATAGTCAGTAATGGTACACGAAACGGGTTAGAATCGGCCAAAACCACGAGTATTGATGACCGACAGGTAAACGCACCCCGGGGTTCGTCAATCATGGAAATCTCCCCGGGACCCCAAAACAGTGAATAATAGTCGACGAAACGGGCCAGAATCGGCCAAAACTGTGAGTGTTGATGACCGACACGTAAGCGCACCTTGGGGTCCAACAACTATGGAAATCGCTTCGAAAACCCAAAACTCTGAGTAATAGTGGACGAAACGGGCCAGAATCTGAAATTGCGAGCGTTGACGACGGACACGTAAACGCACCTCGGGTTCAACAAGCATGGAAACCATTTGAGGACACCAAACGGTGAGTAATAGTCCATGAAACGGGTCAGAATCGGCCAAAACCGTGAGTATTGATGACCGACACGTAAGCGTAGCTTGGGGTCCAACAACTATGGAAATCACTTCGGAACCCCAAAACGGTTAGTAATAGTGCACGAAACGGGCCAGAATCGGCTAGAATTGCGAGCATTGACGACGGGCACGTAAACGCGCCTTGGGGTTCAACAACCATGGAAATCACCCCGGGACCCCAAAACAGTGAGTAATAGTCCACGAAACGGGTCAGAATCGGCCAGACCCGCGGGTGTTGATGACCGACACGTAAGCGCACCTTGGGATCCAACAACTATGGAAATCTTTTTGAAAACCAAAAACTGTGAGTAATAGTGCACGAAACGGATCGGCCAGAATTGCGAGCACTGACGACGGACACGTAAACGCACCTTGGGGTTCAACAACCATGGCAACCATTTGGGGACACCAAACGGTGAGTAATAGTCCACGAAACGGGTCAGAATCGGCCAATACCGCGAATATTGATGACCGACACATAAGCGCACCTTGGGGTCCAACAACTATGGAAATCGCTTCGGAACCCCAAAACGGTGAGTAATAATGCACGAAACGGGCCAGAATCGGCCAGAATTTCGAGCGTTGACGACGGGCACGTAAACACACCTTGGGGTTCAACAACCATGCAAATCGCTTCGGGACACCAAACGGTGAGTAATAGTCCGCGAAACGGGCCAGAATCGGCCAAAACCACGAGTGTTGATGACCGACAGTAAACGCACCCCGGGGTTCATCAATCGTGGAAATCACCCCGGGACCCCAAAACAGTGAGTAAGTCCACGAAACGGCCAGAATCAGCCAAAACTGTGAGTGCTGATGATCGACACGTAAGCGCACCTTGGGGTCCAACAACTATGGAAATCACTTCGAAACCCCAAAACTCTGAGTAATAGTGGACGAAACGGGCCAGAATCGGCCAGAATTGCGAGCGTTGACGACGGACACGTAAACGCACCTTGGGGTTCAACAACCATGGAAACCGCTTGCGGACACCAAACGGTGAGTAATAGTCCATTAAACAGGTCAGAATCGGCCAAAACCGCGAATATTGATGACCGACACGTAAGCACACCTTGGGGTCCAACAACTATGGAATTCGCTTCGGAACCCCAAAACGGTGAGTAATAGTGCACGAAACGGGCCAGAATCGGCCAGAATTGCGAGCGTTGACGACGGGCACGTAAACACACCTTGGAGTTCAACAACCACGGAAATCGCTTCGGGACACCAATAGTCAGTAATGGTACACGAAACGGGTTAGAATCGGCCAAAACCACGAGTATTGATGACCGACAGGTAAACGCACCCCGGGGTTCGTCAATCATGGAAATCTCCCCGGGACCCCAAAACAGTGAATAATAGTCGACGAAACGGGCCAGAATCGGCCAAAACTGTGAGTGTTGATGACCGACACGTAAGCGCACCTTGGGGTCCAACAACTATGGAAATCGCTTCGAAAACCCAAAACTCTGAGTAATAGTGGACGAAACGGGCCAGAATCGGCTAGAATTGCGAGCGTTGACGACGGACACGTAAACGCACCTCGGGGTTCAACAAGCATGGAAACCATTTGAGGACACCAAACGGTGAGTAATAGTCCATGAAACGGGTCAGAATCGGCCAAAACCTGAGTATTGATGACCGACACGTAAGCGTAGCTTGGGGTCCAACAACTATGGAAATCACTTCGGAACCCCAAAACGGTTAGTAATAGTGCACGAAACGGGCCAGAATCGGCTAGAATTGCGAGCATTGACGACGGGCACGTAAACGCGCCTTGGGGTTCAACAACCATGGAAATCACCCCGAGACCCCAAAACAATGAGTAATAGTCCACGAAACGGGTCAGAATCGGCCAGACCCGCGGGTGTTGATGACCGACACGTAAGCGCACCTTGGGATCCAACAACTATGGAAATCTTTTTGAAAACCAAAAACTGTGAGTAATAGTGCACGAAACGGATCGGCCAGAATTGCGAGCACTGACGACGGACACGTAAACGCACCTTGGGGTTCAACAACCATGGCAACCATTTGGGGACACCAAACGGTGAGTAATAGTCCACGAAACGGGTCAGAATCGGCCAATACCGCGAATATTGATGACCGACACATAAGCGCACCTTGGGGTCCAACAACTATGGAAATCGCTTCGGAACCCCAAAACGGTGAGTAATAATGCACGAAACGGGCCAGAATCGGCCAGAATTTCGAGCGTTGACGACGGGCACGTAAACACACCTTGGGGTTCAACAACCATGCAAATCGCTTCGGGACACCAAACGGTGAGTAATAGTCCGCGAAACGGGCCAGAATCGGCCAAAACACGAGTGTTGATGACCGACAGGTAAACGCACCCCGGGGTTCATCAATCGTGGAAATCACCCCGGGACCCCAAAACAGTGAGTAAGTCCACGAAACGCGCCAGAATCAGCCAAAACTGTGAGTGCTGATGATCGACACGTAAGCGCACCTTGGGGTCCAACAACTATGGAAATCACTTCGAAACCCCAAAACTCTGAGTAATAGTGGACGAAACGGGCCAGAATCGGCCAGAATTGCGAGCGTTGACGACGGACACGTAAACGCACCTTGGGGTTCAACAACCATGGAAACCGCTTGCGGACACCAAACGGTGAGTAATAGTCCATGAAACGGGTCAGAATCGGCCAAAACCGCGAATATTGATGACCGACACGTAAGCGCACCTTGGGGTCCAACAACTATGGAATTCGCTTCGGAACCCCAAAACGGTGAGTAATAGTGCACGAAACGGGCCAGAATCGGCCAGAATTGCGAGCGTTGACGACGGGCACGTAACACACGTTGGGGCTCAACAACCATGCAAATCGCTTCGGGACACCAAACGGTGAGTAATAGTCCGCGAAACGGGCCAGAATCGGCCAAAACCGCGAGTGTTGATGACCGACACGTAAACGCACCCCGGGGTTCATCAATCGTGGAAATCACCCCGGGACCCCAAAACAGTGAGTAAGTCCACGAAACGGGCCAGAATCGGCCAAAACTGTGAGTGCTGATGACCGACACGTAAGCGCACCTTGGGGTCCAACAACTATGGAAATCACTTCGAAACCCCAAAACGGTGAGTAATAGTGGGCGAAACGGGCCAGAATCGGCCAGAATTGCGAGCGTTGACGACGGACACGTAAACGCACCTTGGGGTTCAACAACCATGGAAACCGCTTGCGGACACCAAACGGTGAGTAATAGTCCATGAAACGGGCAGAATCGGCCAAAACCGCGAATATTGATGACCGACACGTAAGCGCACCTTGGGGTCCAACAACTATGGAATTCGCTTCGGAACCCCAAAACGGTGAGTAATAGTGCACGAAACGGGCCAGAATCGCCAGAATTGCGAGCGTTGACGACGGGCACGTAAACACACCTTGGGTTCAACAACCACGGAAATCGCTTCGGGACACCAAACAGTCAGTAATAGTACACGAAACGGAGAATCGGCCAAAACCGCGAGTGTTGATGACCGACACGTAAACGCACCCCGGGGTTCATCAATCGTGGAAATCACCCCGGGACCCCAAAACAGTGAGTAAGTCCACGAAACGGGCCAGAATCGGCCAAAACTGTGAGTGTTGATGACCGACACGTAAGCGCACCTTGGGGTCAACAACAATGGAAATCACTTCGAAAACCAAAAACTGAGTAATAGTGGACGAAACAGGCCAGAATCGGCCAAATTGCGAGCGTTGACGACGGACACGTAAACGCACCTTGGGGTTCAACAACCATGGAAACCGCTTGCGGACACCAAACGGTGAGTAATAGTCCATGAAACGGTCAGAATCGGCCAAAACCGCGAATATTGATGACCGACACGTAAGCACACCTTGGGGTCCAACAACTATGGAATTCGCTTCGGAACCCCAAAACGGTGAGTAATAGTGCACGAAACGGGCCAGAATCGGCCAGAATTGCGAGCGTTGACGACGGGCACGTAAACACACCTTGGGTTCAACAACCACGGAAATCGCTTCGGGACACCAAATAGTCAGTAATGTACACGAAACGGGTTAGAATCGGCCAAAACCACGAGTGTTGATGACCGACAGGTAAACGCACCCCGGGGTTCGTCAATCATGGAAATCTCCCCGGGACCCCAAAACAGTGAATAATAGTCGACGAAACGGGCCAGAATCGGCCAAAACTGTGAGTGTTGATGACCGACACGTAAGCGCACCTTGGGGTCCAACAACTATGGAAATCGCTTCGAAAACCCAAAACTCTGAGTAATAGTGGACGAAACGGGCCAGAATCGGCCAGAATTGCGAGCGTTGACGACGGACACGTAAACGCACCTCGGGGTTCAACAAGCATGGAAACCATTTGAGGACACCAAACGGTGAGTAATAGTCCATGAAACGGGTCAGAATCGGCCAAAACCGTGAGTATTGATGACCGACACGTAAGCGTAGCTTGGGGTCCAACAACTATGGAAATCACTTCGGAACCCCAAAACGGTTAGTAGTGCACGAAACGGGCCAGAATCGGCTAGAATTGCGAGCATTGACGACGGGCACGTAAACGCGCCTTGGGGTTCAACAACCATGGAAATCACCCCGGGACCCCAAAACAATGAGTAATAGTCCACGAAACGGGTCAGAATCGGCCAGACCCGCGGGTGTTGATGACCGACACGTAAGCGCACCTTGGGATCCAACAACTATGGAAATCTTTTTGAAAACCAAAAACTGTGAGTAATAGTGCACGAAACGGATCGGCCAGAATTGCGAGCACTGACGACGGACACGTAAACGCACCTTGGGGTTCAACAACCATGGCAACCATTGGGGACACCAAACGGTGAGTAATAGTCCACGAAACGGGTCAGAATCGGCCAATACCGCGAATATTGATGACCGACACATAAGCGCACCTTGGGGTCCAACTATGGAAATCGCTTCGGAACCCCAAAACGGTGAGTAATAATGCACGAAACGGGCCAGAATCGGCCAGAATTTCGAGCGTTGACGACGGGCACGTAAACACACTTGGGGTTCAACAACCATGCAAATCGCTTCGGGACACCAAACGGTGAGTAATAGTCGCGAAACGGGCCAGAATCGGCCAAAACCGAGTGTTGATGACCGACAGTAAACGCACCCCGGGGTTCATCAATCGTGGAAATCACCCCGGGACCCCAAAACAGTGAGTAAGTCCACGAAACGGCCAGAATCGGCCAAAACTGTGAGTGCTGATGACGACACGTAAGCGCACCTTGGGGTCCAACAACTATGGAAATCACTTCGAAACCCAAAACTCTGAGTAATAGTGGACGAAACGGGCCAGAATCGGCCAGAATTGCGAGCGTTGACGACGGACACGTAAACGCACCTTGGGGTTCAACAACCATGGAAACCGCTTGCGGACACCAAACGGTGAGTAATAGTCCATGAAACGGGTCAGAATCGGCCAAAACCGCGAATATTGATGACCGACACGTAAGCGCACCTTGGGGTCCAACAACTATGGAATTCGCTTCGGAACCCCAAAACGGTGAGTAATAGTGCACGAAACGGGCCAGAATCGGCCAGAATTGCGAGCGTTGACGACGGGCACGTAAACACACGTTGGGGCTCAACAACCATGCAAATCGCTTCGGGACACCAAACGGTGAGTAATAGTCCGCGAAACGGGCCAGAATCGGCCAAAACCGCGAGTGTTGATGACCGACACGTAAACGCACCCCGGGGTTCATCAATCGTGGAAATCACCCCGGGACCCCAAAACAGTGAGTAAGTCCACGAAACGGGCCAGAATCGGCCAAAACTGTGAGTGCTGATGACCGACACGTAAGCGCACCTTGGGGTCCAACAACTATGGAAATCACTTCGAAACCCCAAAACGGTGAGTAATAGTGGACGAAACGGGCCAGAATCGGCCAGAATTGCGAGCGTTGACGACGGACACGTAAACGCACCTTGGGGTTCAACAACCATGGAAACCGCTTGCGGACACCAAACGGTGAGTAATAGTCCATGAAACGGGTCAGAATCGGCCAAAACCGCGAATATTGATGACCGACACGTAAGCGCACCTTGGGGTCCAACAACTATGGAATTCGCTTCGGAACCCCAAAACGGTGAGTAATAGTGCACGAAACGGGCCAGAATCGCCAGAATTGCGAGCGTTGACGACGGGCACGTAAACACACCTTGGGTTCAACAACCACGGAAATCGCTTCGGGACACCAAACAGTCAGTAATAGTACACGAAACGGGTTAGAATCGGCCAAAACCGCGAGTGTTGATGACCGACACGTAAACGCACCCCGGGGTTCATCAATCGTGGAAATCACCCCGGGACCCCAAAACAGTGAGTAAGTCCACGAAACGGGCCAGAATCGGCCAAAACTGTGAGTGTTGATGACCGACACGTAAGCGCACCTTGGGGTCCAACAACAATGGAAATCACTTCGAAAACCCAAAACTCTGAGTAATAGTGGACGAAACAGGCCAGAATCGGCCAAAATTGCGAGCGTTGACGACGGACACGTAAACGCACCTTGGGGTTCAACAACCATGGAAACCGCTTGCGGACACCAAACGGTGAGTAATAGTCCATGAAACGGGTCAGAATCGGCCAAAACCGCGAATATTGATGACCGACACGTAAGCGCACCTTGGGGTCCAACAACTATGGAAATCACTTCGAACCCCAAAACGGTGAGTTATAGTGCACGAAACGGGCCAGAATCGGCCAAAATTGCGAGCGTTGACGACGGGCACGTAACACACCTTGGGTTCAACAACCACGGAAATCGCTTCGGGACACCAAACAGTCAGTAATAGTACACGAAACGGGTCAGAATCGGCCAAAACCGCGAGTGTTGATGACCGACAGGTAAACGCACCCCGGGGTTCGTCAATCGTGGAAATTTCCCCGGGACCCCAAAACAGTGAATAATAGTCGACGAAACGGGCCAGAATCGGCCAAAACTGTGAGTGTTGATGACCGACACGTAAGCGCACCTTGGGGTCCAACAACTATGGAAATCGCTTCGAAAACCCAAAACTCTGAGTAATAGTGGACGAAACAGGCCAGAATCTGCCAGAATTGCGAGCGTTGACGACGGACACGCAAACGCACCTCGGGGTTCAACAAGCATGGAAACCATTTGAGGACACCAAACGGTGAGTAATAGTCCATGAAACGGGTCGAATCGGCCAAAACCGCGAGTATTGATGACCGACACGTAGCGTACCTTGGGGTCCAACAACTATGGAAATCACTTCGGAACCCCAAAACGGTGAGTAATAGTGCACGAAACGGGCCAGAATCGGCTAGAATTGGAGCATTGACGACGGGCACGTAAACGCGCCTTGGGGTTCAACAACCATGGAAATCACCCCGGGACCCCAAAACAGTGAGTAATAGTCCACGAAACGGGTCAGAATCGGCCAGACCCGCGGGTGTTGATGACCGACACGTAATCGCACCTTGGGATCCAACAACTATGGAAATCTTTTTGAAAACCAAAAACTTGAGTAATAGTGCACGAAACGGATCGGCCAGAATTGCGAGCACTGACGACGGACACGTAAACGCACCTTGGGGTTCAACAACCATGGCAACCATTTGGGGACACCAAACGGTGAGTAATAGTCCACGAAACGGGTCAGAATCGGCCAATACCGCGAATATTGATGACCGACACATAAGCGCACCTTGGGGTCCAACAACTATGGAAATCGCTTCGGAACCCCAAAACGGTGAGTAATAATCCCGAAACGGGCCAGAATCGGCCAGAATTTCGAGCGTTGACGACGGGCACGTAAACACAACTTGGGGTTCAACAACCATGCAAATCGCTTCGGGACACCAAACGGTGAGTAATAGTCCACGAAACGGGCCAGAATCGGCCAAAACCGCGAGTGTTGATGACCGACACGTAAACGCACCCCGGGGTTCATCAATCGTGGAAATCACCCGGGACCCCAAAACAGTGAGTAAGTCCACGAAACGGGCCAGAATCGGCCAAAACTGTGAGTGCGGATGACCGACACGTAAGCGCACCTTGGGGTCCAACAACTATGGAAATCACTTCGAAACCCCAAAACGGTGAGTAATAGTGGACGAAACGGGCCAGAATCGGCCAGAATTGCGAGCGTTGACGACGGACACGTAAACGCACCTTGGGGTTCAACAACCATGGAAACCGCTTGCGGACACCAAACGGTGAGTAATAGTCCATGAAACGGGTCAGAATCGGCCAAAACCGCGAATATTGATGACCGACACGTAAGCGCACCTTGGGGTCCAACAACTATGGAATTCGCTTCGGAACCCCAAAACGGTGAGTAATAGTGCACGAAACGGGCCAGAATCGGCCAGAATTGCGAGCGTTGACGACGGGCACGTAAACACACGTTGGGGCTCAACAACCATGCAAATCGCTTCGGGACACCAAACGGTGAGTAATAGTCCGCGAAACGGGCCAGAATCGGCCAAAACCGCGAGTGTTGATGACCGACACGTAAACGCACCCCGGGGTTCATCAATCGTGGAAATCACCCGGGACCCCAAAACAGTGAGTAAGTCCACGAAACGGGCCAGAATCGGCCAAAACTGTGAGTGTTGATGACCGACACGTAAGCGCATCTTGGGGTCCAACAACTATGGAAATCACTTCGAAACCCCAAAACAGTGAGTAATAGTGGACGAAACGGGCCAGAATCGGCCAGAATTGCGAGCGTTGATGACGGACACGTAAACGCACCTTGGGGTTCAACAACCATGGAAACCGCTTGCGGACACCAAACGGTGAGTAATAGTCCATGAAACGGGTCAGAATCGGCCAAAACCGCGATATTGATGACCGACACGTAAGCGCACCTTGGGGTCCAACAACTATGGAATTCGCTTCGGAACCCCAAAACGGTGAGTAATAGTGCACGAAACGGGCCACAATCGGCCAGAATTGCGAGCGTTGACGACGGGCACGTAACAAACCTTGGGGTTCAACAACCACGGAAATCGCTTCGGGACACCAAACAGTCAGTAATAGTACACGAAACGGGTTAGAATCGGCCAAAACCGCGAGTGTTGATGACCGACACGTAAACGCACCCCGGGGTTCATCAATCGTGGAAATCACCCCGGGACCCCAAAACAGTGAGTAAGTCCACGAAACGGGCCAGAATCGGCCAAAACTGTGAGTGTTGATGACCGACACGAAAGCGCATCTTGGGGTCCAACAACAATGGAAATCACTTCGAAAACCCAAAACTCTGAGTAATAGTGGACGAAACAGGCCAGAATCGGCCAAAATTGCGAGCGTTGACGACGGACACGTAAACGCACCTTGGGGTTCAACAACCATGGAAACCGCTTGCGGACACCAAACGGTGAGTAATAGTCCATGAAACGGGTCAGAATCGGCCAAACCGTGAATATTGATGACCGACACGTAAGCGCACCTTGGGGTCCAACAACTATGGAATTCGCTTCGGAACCCCAAACGGTGAGTAATAGTGCACGAAACGGGCCACAATCGGCCAGAATTGCGAGCGTTGACGACGGGCACGTAAACACACCTTGGTTCAACAACCACGGAAATCGCTTCGGGACACCAAACAGTCAGTAATAGTACACGAAACGGGTTAGAATCGGCCAAAACCGCGAGTGTTGATGACCGACACGTAAACGCACCCCGGGGTTCATCAATCGTGGAAATCACCCCGGGACCCCAAAACAGTGAGTAAGTCCACGAAACGGGCCAGAATCGGCCAAACTGTGAGTGTTGATGACCGACACGTAAGCGCACCTTGGGGTCCAACAACAATGGAAATCACTTCGAAAACCCAAAACTCTGAGTAATAGTGGACGAAACAGGCCAGAATCGGCCAAAATTGCGAGCGTTGACGACGGACACGTAAACGCACCTTGGGTTCAACAACCATGGAAACCGCTTGCGGACACCAAACGGTGAGTAATAGTCCATGAAACGGGTCAGAATCGGCCAAAACCGCGAATATTGATGACCGACACGTAAGCGCACCTTGGGGTCCAACAACTATGGAAATCACTTCGAAACCCCAAAACGGTGAGTTATAGTGCACGAAACGGGCCAGAATCGGCCAAAATTGCGAGCGTTGACGACGGGCACGTAAACAACCTTGGGGTTCAACAACCACGGAAATCGCTTCGGGACACCAAACAGTCAGTAATAGTACACGAAACGGGTCAGAATCGGCCAAAACCGCGAGTGTTGATGACCGACAGGTAAACGCACCCCGGGGTTCGTCAATCGTGGAAATTTCCCCGGGACCCCAAAACAGTGAATAATAGTCGACGAAACGGGCCAGAATCGGCCAAAACTGTGAGTGTTGATGACGACACGTAAGCGCACCTTGGGGTCCAACAACTATGGAAATCGCTTCGAAAACCCAAAACTCTGAGTAATAGTGGACGAAACAGGCCAGAATCTGCCAGAATTGCGAGCGTTGACGACGGAACACGCAAACGCACCTCGGGGTTCAACAAGCATGGAAACCATTTGAGGACACCAAACGGTGAGTAATAGTCCATGAAACGGGTCGGAATCGGCCAAAACCGCGAGTATTGATGACCGACACGTAGCGTACCTTGGGGTCCAACAACTATGGAAATCACTTCGGAACCCCAAACGGTGAGTAATAGTGCACGAAACGGGCCAGAATCGGCTAGAATTGTGAGCATTGACGACGGGCACGTAAACGCGCCTTGGGGTTCAACAACCAAGGAAATCACCCCGGGACCCCAAAACAGTGAGTAATAGTCCACGAAACGGGTCAGAATCGGCCAGACCCCGGGTGTTGATGACCGACACGTAATCGCACCTTGGGATCCAACAACTATGGAAATCTTTTTGAAAACCAAAACTGTGAGTAATAGTGCACGAAACGGATCGGCCAGAATTGCGAGCACTGACGACGGACACGTAAACGCACCTTGGGGTTCAACAACCATGGCAACCATTTGGGGACACCAAACGGTGAGTAATAGTCCACGAAACGGGTCAGAATCGGCCAATACCGCGAATATTGATGACCGACACATAAGCGCACCTTGGGGTCCACAACTATGGAAATCGCTTCGGAACCCCAAAACGGTGAGTAATAGCACGAAACGGGCCAGAATCGGCCAGAATTTCGAGCGTTGACGACGGGCACGTAAACAACACCTTGGGGTTCAACAACCATGCAAATCGCTTCGGGACACCAAACGGTGAGTAATAGTCCACGAAACGGGCCAGAATCGGCCAAAACCGCGAGTGTTGATGACCGACACGTAAACGCACCCCGGGGTTCATCAATCGTGGAAATCACCCCGGGACCCCAAAACAGTGAGTAAGTCCACGAAAACGGGCCAGAATCGGCCAAAACTGTGAGTGCGGATGACCGACACGTAAGCGCACCTTGGGGTCCAACAACTATGGAAATCACTTCGAAACCCCAAACGGTGAGTAATAGTGGACGAAACGGGCCAGAATCGGCCAGAATTGCGAGCGTTGACGACGGACACGTAAACGCACCTTGGGGTTCAACAACCATGGAAACCGCTTGCGGACACCAAACGGTGAGTAATAGTCCATGAAACGGGTCAGAATCGGCCAAAACCGCGAATATTGATGACCGACACGTAAGCGCACCTTGGGGTCCAACAACTATGGAATTCGCTTCGGAACCCCAAAACGGTGAGTAATAGTGCACGAAACGGGCCAGAATCGGCCAGAATTGCGAGCGTTGACGACGGGCACGTAAACACACCTTGGGGTCAACAACCATGCAAATCGCTTCGGGACACCAAACGTGAGTAATAGTCCGCGAAACGGGCAGAATCGGCCAAAACCGCGAGTGTTGATGACCGACACGTAAACGCACCCCGGGGTTCATCAATCGTGGAAATCACCCCGGGACCCCAAAACAGTGAGTAAGTCCACGAAACGGGCCAGAATCGGCCAAAACTGTGAGTGTTGATGACCGACACGTAAGCGCATCTTGGGGTCCAACAACTATGGAAATCACTTCGAAACCCAAAACTGAGTAATAGTGGACGAAACGCCAGAATCGGCCAGAATTGCGAGCGTTGATGACGGACACGTAACGCACCTTGGGGTTCAACAACCATGGAAACCGCTTGCGGACACCAAACGGTGAGTAATAGTCCATGAAACGGGTCAGAATCGGCCAAACCGCGAATATTGATGACCGACACGTAAGCGCACCTTGGGGTCCAACAACTATGGAATCGCTTCGGAACCCCAAAACGGTGAGTAATAGTGCACGAAACGGGCCACAATCGGCCAGAATTGCGAGCGTTGACGACGGGCACGTAAACACACCTTGGGGTTCAACAACCACGGAAATCGCTTCGGGACACCAAACAGTCAGTAATAGTACACGAAACGGGTTAGAATCGGCCAAAACCGCGAGTGTTGATGACCGACACGTAAACGCACCCCGGGGTTCATCAATCGTGGAAATCACCCGGGACCCCAAAACAGTGAGTAAGTCCACGAAACGGGCCAGAATCGGCCAAAACTGTGATGTTGATGACCGACACGTAAGCGCATCTTGGGGTCCAACAACAATGGAATCACTTCGGAAAACCCCAAACTGAGTAATAGTGGCGAAACGGCCAGAATCGGCCAAATTGCGGC
>JAAAWK010000780.1:0-21939 GCA_022496015.1 Hordeum marinum
GGGTGGGCCAATGCCGCCAGGTTTTGCCCTGGGCCCTCTATGTTTGGAAACTGTCGCATCGGTCGATCTACCGAGGGGATCTTGCGGTTTGTTGGCCGGACTTGTGCTAAGATGTTGCTATGGGCTAGCCTATGACAACTAGGTAAAATGTCTCATCGGTCAAACCTCGTCCGGTGAAAGTCAAAGGGGTAGATCCGTTCGGTCAATAGTGTCAGGGGTTAGACGGGACGGGTGACCTAGGGGTGGCAATGCCGCCAGGTCATTCCCTGCACCCTTACGTTCGAAACTTTCGCATCAGGTCGACACCGAAGGAATCTTGTGGTGGGTTGGGCCCTACCTTGTGCTAAGATGTTGCTATGGGCTCGCCTATCACAGCAGGTGAAAATGTCCCTCGGTCAAACCCCGTCCAGTGAAAGTCAAAAAAGGGGTAAAACCGTTCGTTCAACAGTGTCAGGGTTAGACGAGGGGACCTGAGGGGTGGCAATCCGCAGGTTTTGCCTGGCCCTCTTACGTTGGAAACTGTCGCATCGGGTCGATAGAGGGGATCTTGCGGTTTGTTGTGCCCGGACCTTGTGCTAAGATGTTGCTATTGGGCTGGCCTATCACAGCCAGGTGAAAATGTCCCTCGGTCAAAACCCCATCCGGTGAAAGTCAAAGGGCTAGATCCGTTCGGTCAACAGTGTAGGGTTAGACGGGACGGGGGACCTAGGGGTGGCAATGCCGCCAGGTCTTTCCTGCACCCTCTTACGTTCGGAAACTGTCGCATCGGGTCGACACCAAAGGAATCTGTGGTGGGTAGGGCCCGACCTTGTGCTAAGATGTTGCTATGGGCTGGCCTATCACAGCCAGCGAAAATGTCCCTCGGTCAAACCCCCTGTGTGAAAGTCAAAGGGGTAGATCCGTTCGGTCAACAATGTCAGGGTAGACGGGACGGGGGACCTGGTGGGTGTCAATGCCGCCAGGTCTTGCCCTAGGCCCTCTTACGTTGGGAAACTTTCACATCGAGTCGGTACCGAGGGAATCTTGGGTGGCTTGGGCCCGGACCTTGTGCTAAGATGTTGCTAGGCCGCCTATCACAGACAGGTGAAATGAATCGGTAAACCCCGTCCGATGAAAGTCAAAGGGGTAGATCCGTTCCGTCAACAATGTCAGGGTTAGACGGATGGGGGACCTAGGGTGGCAATGCCGCCAGGTCTTTCCCTGCACCCTCAGTTCGGAAACTGTCGCATCGGTCGACACCGAAGGAATCTGTGGTGGGTTGGGCCCGACATTGTGCTAAGATGTTGCTATGGGCTGGCCTATCACAGCCAGGTGAAAATGTCCCTCGGTCAAACCCCATCCGCAGAAAGTCAAAGGGGTAGATCGTTCGGTCAACAGTGTCAGGGATGAGATGGGACGGGGGACCTACGGGTGGCAATGCCGCCAGGTCTTTCGCAGCCCTCTTACGTTCGAAAACTGTCGCATCGGGTCGACACTGAAGGAATCTTGCGGTGGCTTGGTCCCAGACCTTGTGCAAGATGTTGCTATGGGCTGGCCTATCACAGCTAGGTGAAATATCCTCGGTAAACCTGTCGATGAAAGTCAATGGGGTAGATCTGTTCGGTCAACGTGTCAGGGATAGAGAGACGGGGGACCTGGGGGTGGCAATGCCACCAGGATTTGCCCTGGGCCCTCTTACGTTTCGAAACTGTCGCACGGGTCGATACGAGGGGATCTTTGGGTTTGTTCGGCCCAGCTTGTGCTAAGATGTTGCTATGGGCTGACCTATCATAGCCAGGTGTAAATGTCCCTCGGTCAAACCCATTCCAGTGAAAGTCAAAGGGGTAGATCCGTTCGGCCAACAGTGTCAGGAGTTAGACGGGACGGGGGACCTAGGGGTGGAAATGCCGCCAGGTCTTTCCCTATTCTCTTACGTTCGGAAACTGTCGCATCGGGTCGACACCGAAGGAATCTTGTGGTGGGTTGGGCCCGACCTTGTGCTAAGTGTTGCTATGGGCGGCCTATCACAGCCAGGTGAAAATGTCCCTCGTTCAAACCCGTCCGTGAAATTCAGAAGGGTAGATCCGTTGGTCAACAGTGTTAGGGTTAGATGGGACGGGGGACCTGGTAGGTGTCAATGCCGCCAGGTCTTGCCTGGGCCCTCTTACGTTGGGAAACTTCGCATCGCATCGTTACCGAGGGAATCTTGCGATGGCTTGGGCCCGGACCTTGTGCTAAGATGTTGCTACGGAGTGGCCTATCACAGCCAGGTGAAAATGTCCCTCGGTCAAACCACGTCCGGTGAAAGTCAAAGGGGTAGATCCGTTCGGTCAACAGTGTCAGGGTTAGACGGGACGGGGGACCTAGGGGTGGGCAATGCTGCCAGGTTTTGCTGTCCCTCTCCGTTTGGAAAACTGTCGCATCGGGTTGAACGAAGGAATCTTCTGGTGGGTTGCGCCGGACCTTGTGCTAAAGATGTGATATGGCTGGCCTATCACACCCAGGTGAAAATGCCCTGTTCAAACCCGTCCTGTGAAAGTCGAAGGGGGTAGATCGTTCGGCAACAGTGTCACGGGTTAGACGGGACGGGGGACCTGGAGGGTGTTAAATGCCGCTAGGTCTTTCAAGGCACCTTTACGTTCGAAACTTTCGCATCGGTCGACACCGAAGGAAGGTGTGGTGGGTTGGGCCCGACCTTGAGCTAAGATGTTGCTATGGGCTGGCCTATCATAGCCAGGTGAAAATGTCCCTCGGTCAAACCCGTCGGTGAAACTCAAAGGGGTAGATCCGTTCGGTCAACTGTATCAGGGTTAGACGGGACGGGGGACTGGTGGTGGGTGTCAATGCCGCCAGGTCTTGCCCTGGGCCCTCTTACGTTGGGAAACTTTCGCATTGAGTCGGTACCGAGGGAATCTTGCGGTGGCTTGGCCCGGACCTTGTGCTAAGATGTTGCTATGGCTGGCCTATCACAGCTAGCTGAAAATGTGCCTCGGTCAAACCCCGTCCGGTGAAAGTCAAAGGGGTAGATCCATTCGGTCAACAATGTCAAGGTTAGACGAGACAAGGGACCTGGGGTGGCAATGCCGCCAGTTTGCCCTCGGCCCTCTTACGTTGGAAACGGTCACATCGGGTCAATACCGAGGGGATCTTGGGTTTGTTGGTCCAGGATTGAGCTAAGATGTTGCTATGGGCTGGCCTATCATAGCCAGGTGAACATGTCCCTGGTGAAAACCCTCGTCTGGTGAAAGTCAAAGGGGTAGATTCATTCGGTCAACAGTGTCAGGGGTTAGACGGGAGCGGGGGACCAGGGGTGGCATAGCCGCCAGGTCTTTCCCTGCACCCTCTTACGGAAACTGTCGCATCGGGTCGACAGGAGGAATCTTGCGTGGCTTGGGCCCGGACCTTGTGCTAAGATGTTGCTATGGGCTTGCCTATCACACCTAGGTGAAAATGTCCCTCGATCAAACCCCGTCCGGTGAAATTCAAAGGGGTAGATCCGCTCGGTCAACAGTGTCAGGTTAGACGAGACGGGGGACCTGGGGGTGGCAATGCCGCCAGGTCTTGCCCTGGGCCCTCTTACGTTTGGAAACTGTCACATCGGTTTGATACCGAGGGAATCTTGGTGTGGCTTGGGCCGGACCTTGTGCTAAGATATTGCTATGGGCTGGCCTATCACAGCTAGGTGAAAATGTCCCTCGGTAAAACCCCGTCCGATGAAAGTCAAAGGGGTAGATCCGTTCCGTCAACAATGTCAGGGGTTAGACGGGACAGGGGACCTAGGGGTGGCAATGCCGCCAGGTCTTTCCCTACACCCTCTTACGTTCGGAAACTGCCGCATCGGGTCGACACCGAAGGAATCTTGTGGTGGGTTGGGCCCGACCTTGTGCTAAGATGTTGCCATGGGCTGGCCTATCACAGCCAGGTTAAAATATCCCTCGGTCAAACCCATTCCAGTGAAAGTCAAAGGGGTAGATCCGTTCGGCCAATAGTGTCAGGAGTTAGACGGGACGGGGGACCTAGGTGTCGAAATGCCGCCAGGTCTTTCCCTACGTCCTCTTAGGTTCGGAAACTGTCGCATCGGGTCGACACCGAAGGACTCTTGTGGTGGGTTGGGCCCGACCTTGTTCTAAGATGTTGCTATGTGCTGGCCTATCACAGCCAGGTGAAAATGTCCCTCGTTCAAACTCCGTCCTGTGAAAGTCGAAGGGTAGATCCTTTTGGTCAACAGTGTCAGGGTTAGACGGGACGGGGGACCTGGTGGGTGTCAATGCCGCCAGGTCTTGGCCTGGGCCCTCTTACGTTGGGAAACTTTCGCATCGCATCGTTACCGAGGGAATCTTGCGATGGCTTGGTCCTGGACCTTGTGCTAAGATGTTGCTATGGAGTGGCCTATCACAGCCAGTGAAAATGTCCCTCAGTCAGACCACGTCCGGTGAAAGTCAAAGGGTGATCCGTTTGGTGAACAGTGTTAGGGTTAGATGGGACGGGGGCCCTAGGGGTGGCAATGCCGCCAGGTTTTGCCCTGGTCCCTCTTACGTTTGGAAACTGTCGCATTGGGTTGACACCGAAGGAATCTTGTGGTGGGTTGGGCCCGGAGCTTGTGCTAAGATGTTGCTATGGGCTGGCCAATCACAGCCAGGTGAAAATGTCCCTCGTTCGAACCCCGTCCTGTGAAAGTCGAAGGGGTAGATCTGTTCGGTCAACAGTGTCACGGGTTAGACGGGACGGGGGACCTGGTGGGTGTTAATGCCGCTAGGTCTTTCACGGCACCCTCTTACGTTCGAAAACTTTCGCATCGGGTCGACAACGAAGGAAGCTTTTGGTGGGTTGGGCCCGACCTTGAGCTAAGATGTTGCTATGGGCTGGCCTATCATAGCCAGGTGAAAATGTCCCTCGGTCAAACCCCGTCCGGTGAAAGTCAAAGGGGTAGATCCGTTCGGTCAACAGTATCAGGGTTAGACAAGACGGGGGACCTGGTGGGTGTCAATGCCACCAGGTCTTGCCCTGGGCCCTCTTACGTTGGGAAACTTTCGCATCGAGTCGGTACCGAGGGAATCTTGCGGTGGCTTGGGCCCGGACCTTGTGCTAAGATGTTGCTATGGGCTGGCCTATCATAGCTAGGTGAAAATGTCCCTCGGTCAAACCCCGTCCGGTGAATGTCAAAGGGGTAGATCCGTTCGGTCAACAGTGTCAGGGTTAGACGACACGGGGGACCTGGCGGTGGCAATGCCGCAAGGTTTTTCCCTGGGCCCTCTTGCGTTTGGAAACTGTCGCATCAGGTCGATACCGAGGGGATCATGCAGTTTGTTGGGCCCGGACCTTGTGCTAAGATGTTGCTATGGGCAAGCCTATCACAGCCAGGTGAAAATGTCCCTCGTTCAAACCCCGTCCAGTGAAAGTCAAAGGGGTAGATCCGTTCGGTCAACAGTGTCAGGGTTAGACGAGATGGGGGACCTGAGGATGGCAATGCCGCCAGGTTTTGCCCTGGGCCCTCATTTGGACACTGTCGCATCGGGTCGATACAGAAGGGATCTTGCGGTTTGTTGGGCTCGGACCATGTGCTAACATGTTGCTATGGGCTGGCCTATCACAATCAAGTGAAAATGTCCCTTGGTCAAACCCATTTCGGCGAAAGTCAAAGGGGTAGATCTGTTCAGTCAACAGTGTCAGGGGTTAGACAGGACGGGGGACCTAGGGGTGGCAATGCCGCCAGGTCTTTCCCTGGACCCTCTTACGTTCGTAAACTGTCGCATCGGGTCGACACCGAAGGAATCTTGTGGTGGGTTGGGCCCGACCTTGTGCTAAGATGTTGCTATGGGCTGGCCTATCACAGCCAGGTGAAAATGTCCCTCGGTCAAACACCCTGTCCGGTGAAAGTCAAAGGGGTAGATCCGTTCGGTCAACAGTGTCAGGGGTAGACGAGACGGGGGACCTGGTGGGTATCAACGCCACCAGTTCTTGCCTTGGGCCCTCTTACGTTGGGAAACTTTCGCATTGAGTCGGTACGGAGGGAATCTTGCGGTGGCTTGGGCCCGGACCTTGTGCTAAGATGTTGCTATGGGCTGGCCTCATCACTGCTAGGTGAAAATGTCCCTCGGTCAAACCCCGTACGGTGAAAGTCAAAGCGGTAGATCCGTTCGGTCAACAGTGTCAGGGTTAGACGAGACGGGGGACCTGAGGGGTGGCAATGCCGCCACGTCTTTCCCTGGACCCTCTTACGTTGGGAAACTTTTGCATCGAGTCGGTATGGAGGGAATCTTGCGGTGGCTTGGGCCCGGACCTTTTGCTAACATGTTGCTATGGGCCTGGCCTATCACAGCTAGGTGAAAATTTCCCTCGTCAAACCCCGTCCGGTGAATGTGAAAGTGGTAGATCCGTTCGGTCAACAGTGTCAGGGTTAGACGAGATGGGGGACCTGGGGGTGGCAATGTCGCCAGGTTTTTCCCTCGGCCCTCTTACGTTGTGGAAACTGTCGCGTCGGGTCGATACCGAGGGGATCTTGCGGTTTGTTGGGCCCGGACCTTGTGCTAAGATGTTGCTATGGGCTAGCCTATCACAGCCAGGTGAAAACGTCCCTCGGTCAAACCCCGTCCGGTGAAAGTCAAAGGGGTAGATCCGTTGGTCAACAGTGTCAGGCTTAGACGAGACGGGGACCTGAGGGTGGGAATGCCGCCAGGTTTTGCCCTGGGCCCTCTTATATTTGGAAACTGTCGCATCGGGTCGATACCAAGGGGATCTTGCGGTTTGTTTGGCCCGGACCTTGTGCTAAGATGTTGCTATGGCTGGCCTATGACAACTAGGTGAAAATGTCTCTCGGTCAAACCTCGTCCGGTGAAAGTCAAAGGGGTAGATCCGTTCGGTCAATAGTGTCAGGGGTTAGACAGGACGGGTGACCTAGGGGTGGCAATGCCGCCAGGTCATTCCCTGCACCCTCTTATGTTCAGAAACTTTCGCATCAGGTCGACACCGAAGGAATCTTGTGGTGGGTTGGGCCCTACCTTGTGCTAAGATGTTTCTATGGGCTCGCCTATCATAGCGAGGTGAAAATGTCCCTCGGTCAAAACCCCGTCCAGTGAAAGTCAAAGGGGTAAAACTGTTCGTTCAACAGTGTCAGGGTTAGACGAGACGGGGGACCTGAGGGTGGCAATCCGCCAGGTTTTGCCCTGGGCCCTCTTACGTTTGGAAACTGTCGCGTCGGGTCGATATCGAGGGGATCTTGCGGTTTGTTGTGCCCGGACCTTGTGCTAAGATGTTGCTATGGGCTGGCCTATCACAGCCAGGTGAAAATGTCCCTCGGTCAAACCCCATCCGGTGAAAGTCAAAGGGCTAGATCCGTTCGGGTCAACAGTTTTAGGGGTTAGACGGGACGGGGGACCTAGGGGTGGCAATGCCGCCAGGTCTTTCCCTGCACCCTCTTACGTTCGGATACTGTCGCATCGGGTCGACACCGAAGGAATCTTGTGGTAGGTCGGGCCCGACCTTGTGCTAAGATGTTGCTATGGGCTGGCCTATCACAGCCAGGTGAAAATGTCCCTCGGTCAAACCCCGTCCGGTGAAAGTCCAAGGGGTAGATCCGTTCGGTCAACAATGTCAGGGTTAGACGGGACGGGGGACCTGGTGGGTGTCAATGCCGCCAGGTCTTGCCCTGGGCCCTCTTACGTTGGGAAACTTTCGCATCGAGTCGGTACCGAGGGAATTTTGCCGTGGCTTGGGCCCGGACTTTGTGCTAAGATGTTGCTATTGGATGGCCTATCACAACCAGGTGAAAATGTCCCTCGGTCAAACTCATGTCCGGTGAAAGTCAAAGGGTTAGATCCGTTCGGTTAACAGTGTTAGGGGTTAGACGGGATGGGGGACCTAGGGGTGGCAATGCCGCCAGGTCTTTCCCTGCACCCTCTTACGTTCGGAAACTATCGCATCGGCTCGACACTGAAGGAATCTTGTGGTGGGTTGGGCCCGACCTTGTGCTAAGATGTTGCTATGGGCCGGCCTATCACAGCCAGGTGAAAATGTACCCTCGTTTAAGCCCCGTCCCAGTGAAAGTCGAGGGGGTAGATCCGTTTGCTCAACAGTGTCAGGGTTAGACGGGACGGGGGACCTCGTGGGTATCAATGCCGGCAGGTCTTGCCCTGGGCCCTCTTACATTGGGAATCTTTTGCATCAAGTCGGTACCGAGGGAATCTTGCGGTGGCTTGGGCCCGGACCTTGTGCTAATATGTTGCTATGGGCTGGCCTATCACAGCCAGCTGAAAATGTCCATCGGTCTAACCCCGTCCGGTGAAAGTCAAAGGGGTAGATCCGTTCGGTCAACAATGTTAGGGGTTAGATGGGACGGGGGACCTAGGCGTGGCAAATGCCGCCAGGTCTTTCCCTGCACCCTCTTACGTTTAGGAACTCTCGCATCGGCTCGACACCGAAGGAATCTTGTGGTGGGTTGGGCCCTACCTTGTGCTAAGATGTTGCTATGGGCCAGCCTATCACAGCCAGGTGAAAATGTCCCTCGGTTAAACCCCGCCCGGTGAAAGTCAAAGGGGTAGATCCGTTCGGTCAACAGTGTCAGGGTTAGACGGGACAAGGGGACCTGGTGGGTGTCAATGCCACCAGGTCTTGCCTGGGCCCTCTTACGTTGGGAAACTTTTGCATCGAGTCGGTACCGAGGGAATCTTGCGGTGGCTTGGGCCCGGACCATGTGCTAAGATGTTGCTATGGGCTTGCCTATCACAGCTAGGTGAAAATGTCCATCGTTCAAACCCCATCCTGTGAAAGTCGAAGGGGTAGATCCGTTCGGTCAAATGTGTGAGGGGTTAGACAAGACCGGGGACCTCGTGGGTGTTAATGCCGCCAGGTCTTTCCTTGCACCCTCTTACGTTCGAGAACTTTCGCATCGGGTCGACACTGAAGGAATCTTGTGGTGGGTTGGGCCCGACCTTGAGCTAAGATGTTGCTATGGGCTGGCCTATCACAGCCAGGTGAAAATGTCCCTCGGTCAAACCCCGTCCGGTGAAAGTCAAAGGGGTAGATCCGTTCGGTTAACAGTATCAGGGTTAGACGGGATGGGGGACCTGATGGGTGTCAATGCCGCGAGGTCTTGCCCTGGGCCCTCTAACGTTGGGAAACTTTCGCATCGAGTCGGTATAGAGGGAATCTTACGGTGGCTTGGGCCCGGACCTTATGCTAAGATGTTGCTATGGGCTGGCCTATCATAGCTAGGTGAAAATGTCCCTCGGTCAAAGCCCGTCCGGTGAAAGTCAAAGGGGTAGATCCATTCGGTCAACAATATCAAGTATAGACGAGACATGGGACCTAGGGGTGGCAATGCCGCCAGGTTTTGCCCTGGGCCCTCTTACGTTTGGAAACTGTCACATCGGGTCGATACCGAGGGGATCTTGCGGTTTGTTGGTCCTGGACCTTGTGCTAAGATGTTGCTATGGGCTGGCCTATCACAGCCAGGTGAAAATGTCCCTCGGTCAAACCCCGTCCGGTGAAAGTCAAAGCGGTAGACCCGTTCGGTCAACAATGTCAGGGGTTAGACGGGACGGGGGACCTGGTGGGTGTCAATGCTGCCAGGTCTTGCCCCGGGCCCTCTTACGTTGGGAAACTTTCGCATCGAGTCGGTACACAGGGAATTTTGCGGTGGCTTGGGACCGACCTTGTGCTAAGATGTTGCTATTGGCTGACCTATCACAGCCAGGTGAAAATGTCCCTCGGTCAAACCCTGTCCGGTGAAAGTCAACGGGGTATATCCATTCAGTCAACAGTGTCAGGGGTTAGACAGGATGGGGGACCTAGGGGTTGCAATGCCGCCAGGTCATTCCCTGCATCCTCTTATGTTCAGAAACTGTCGCATCAGGTCGACACCGAAGGAATCTTGTGGTGGGCTGGGCCCTACTTTGTGCTAAGATGTTGATATGGGCTCACCTATCACAGCCAGGTGAAAATGTCCCTCGGTCAAACCCCGTCCAGTGAAAGTCAAAGGGGTAGATCCGTTCAGTCAACAGTGTCAGGGTTAGACGAGACGGGGGACCTGAGGGTGGCAATGCCGCCAGGTTTTGCCCTGGTCCCTCTTACGTTTGGAAACTGTCGCATCGGGTCGATACCAAGGGGATATTACGGTTTGTTGTGCCCGGACCTTGTGCTAAGATGTGGCTATGGGCTGGCCTATCACAGCCAGGTGAAAACGTCCCTCGGTCAAACCCCATCCGGTGAAAGTCAAAGGTGTAGATCAGTTCCGTCAACAGGGTCAGGGGTTAGACGGGACGGGGGACCTAGGGGTGGCTATGCCGCCAGGTCTTTCCCTGCACCCTCTTACGTTCGGAAACTGTCACATCGGGTCGACACCGAAGGAATCTTGTGGTGGGTTGGGCCTGACCTTGTGCTAAGATGTTGCTATGGGCTGGCCTATCACAAGCAGGTGAAAATGTCCCTCGTTCAAACCCCGTCCTGTGAAAGTCAAAGCGGTAGATCCGTTCGGTCAAATGTGTCAGGGGTTAGACGGGACGGGGGACCTGGTGGGTGTTAATGCCGCCAGGTCTTTCCCTACACTCTCTTACGTTCGGAAAATTTCGCATCGCGTCGACACCGAAGGAATCTTGTGGTGGGTTGGGCCCGACCTTGTGCTAAGATGTTGCTATGGGCTGGTCTATCACAGCCAGGTGAAAATGTCCCTCGGTCAAACCCCGTCCGGTGAAAGTCAAAGCGGTAGATCCGTTCGGTCAACAGTGTCAGGGTTAGACGAGACGGGGGACCTGAGGGTTGGCAATGCCGCCAGGTCTTGCCCTGGACCCTCTTACGTTGGGAACTTTTGCATCGAGTCGGTACGGAGGGCATCTTGCGGTGGCTTGGGCCCGGACCTTTTGGTAAGATGTTGCTATGGGCTGGCCTATCACAGCTAGGTGAAAATTTCCCTCGGTCAAACCCCGTCCGGTGAAAGTCAAAGGGGTAGATCCGTTCGGTCAACAGTGTCAGGGTTAGACGAGACGGGGGACCTAGGGGTGGCAATGCCGCCAGGTTTTTCCCTCGGCCCTCTTACGTTTGGAAACTATCGCGTCGGGTGGATACCGAGGGGATCTTGCGGTTTGTTGGGCCCGGACCCTGTGCTAAGATGTTGCTATGGGCTAGCCTATCATAGCCAGGTGAAAATGTCCCTCGGTCAAACCCTATCCGGTGAAAGTCAAAGGGGTAGATCCGTTTGGTCAACAGTGTCAGGCTTAGACGAGACGGGGGACCTGAGGGTGGGAATGCAGCCAGGTTTTGCCCTGGGCCCTCTTATATTTGGAAACTTTCGCATCGGGTCGATACCGAGGGGATCTTGCGGTTTGTTGGGCCCGGACCTTGTGCTAAGATGTTGCTATGGGCTCGCCTATGACAACTAGGTGAAAATGTCCATCGGTCAAACCTCGTCCGGTGAAACTCAAAGGGGTAGATCCGTTCGGTCAATAGTGTCAGGGGTTAGACGAGACGGGTGACCTAGGGGTGGCAATGCCGCCAGGTCATTCCCTGCACCCTCTTACGTTCAGAAACTATCGCATCAGGTCGACACCGAAGGAATCTTGTGGTGGGTTGGGCCCGACCTTGTGCTAAGATGTTGCTATGGGCTGGTCTATCACAGCCAGGTGAAAATGTCCCTCTGTCGGACCCTGTCCGGTGAAAGTCGAAGGGGTAGATCCGTTCGGTCAACAATATCAAGGTTAGAAGGGATGGGGGACCTGGTGGTGTTAATGCCGCCAGGTCTTGCCCTGGGCCCTCTTATTTTGGGAAACTTTCGCATCGAGTCGGTACGGAGGGAATCTTGCAGTGGCATGGGCCCGGACCTTGTGCTAAGATGTTGCTATGGGCTTGCCTATCACAGCCAGGTGAAAATGTTCCTCATTCAAACCCCGTCCCGTGAAAGTCGAATGGGTAGATCCGTTCGGTCAAAAGTGTCAGGGGTTAGACAGGACGGGGGACCTGGTGGGTGTTAATAGCCGCCAGGTCTTTCCCCGCACCCTCTTACGTTCGGCAACTTTCGCATCGGGTCGACACCGAAGGAATCTTGTGGTAGGTTGGGCCCGACCTTGTGCTAAGATGTTGCTATGGGCTGGCCGATCACAGCTAGGTGAAAATGTCGCTCGATCAAACCCCGTCCGGTGAAAGTCAAAGGGGTAGACCCGTTCGGTCAACAATGTCAGGGGTTAGACGGGACGGGGGGACCAGGGTGGCATAGCCGCCAGGTGTTTCCCTGCACCCTCTTACGTTCGGAAACTGTCGCATCGGGTCGACACAGAAGGAATCTTGCCGTGGCTTGGGCCCGGACCTTGTGCTAAGATGTTGCTATGGGCTGGCCTATGACAGCTAGGTGAAATGTCCCATGGTCAAACCCCGTCCGGTGAAAGTCAAAGGGATAGATCCGTTCGTTCAGCAGTGTCAGGGTTAGACGATACGGGGGACCTGGGGGTGCCAATGCCGCCAGGTTTTGCCCTGGGCCCTCTTACGTTTGGAAACTGTCACATCTGGTCGATATCGAGGGGATCTTGCGATTTGTTCGGCCCGGACCTTGTGCTAAGATGTTGTTATGGGCTAGCCTATCACAGCCAGGTGAAAATATCCCTAGATCAAACCCCGTCCGGTGAAAGTCAAAGGGGTAGATCCGTTCGGCCAACAGTGTCAGGGGTTAGACGGGATGGGGGACCTAGGGGTGGCAATGCCACCAGGTCTTTCCCTACAGCCTGTTATGTTCGGAAACTGCAGCATCGAGTCGACACCGAATGAATCTTGTGGTGGGTTGGGCCCGACCTTGTGCTAAGATGTTGCTATGGGCTGGCCTATCACAGCCAGGTGAAAATGTCCCTCGTTCAAACCCCGTCCTGTGAAAGTCGAAGGGTAGATCCTTTCGGTCAACAGTGTCAGGGTTAGACGGGACGGTGGACCTGGTGGGTGTCAGTGCCGCTAGGTCTTGCCTTGGGCCCTCTTACGTTGGGAAACTTTTGCATCAAGTCGGTACCGAGGGAATTTTGCGGTGGCTTGGGCCCGGACCTTGTGCTAAGATGTTGCTATTCGTTGGCCTATCACAGCCAGGTGAAAATATCCCTCGGTCAAACCCCGTTTGGTGAAAGTCAAAGGGGTAGATCCGTTCGGTCAACAGTGTTAGGGTTAGATGGATGGGGGACCTAGGGGTGGCAATGCCGCCAGGTGTTCCCTGCACCCTCTTACGTTCGGAAACTTTGGCATTGGGTCGACTCCGAAGGAATCTGGTGGTGGGTTGGGCCCGACCTTGTGCTAAGATGTTGCTATGGGCTGGCTTATCACAGCTAGGTGAAAATGTCACTCGTTCAAACCACGTCCTGTGAAAGTCGAAGGGCTAGATCCGTTTGGTCAACAGTGTTAGGGTTAGACGGGACGGGGGACCTGGTGGGTGTCAATGCCGCCAGGTCTTGCCTTGGGCCCTCTTACGTTGGGAAATTTTCGCATCGAGTCGGTACCGAGGGAATCTTGCGGTGGCTAGGGCCCCGACCTTGAGCTAAGATGTTGCTATGGCCTGGCCTATCACAGTTACGTGAAAATGTCCCTCAGTCAAACCCCGTCCGGTGAAGGTCAAAGGTGTAGATCCTTTCGGTCAACAGTGTCAGGGTTGGACGAGACGGGGACCTTGGGGTGGCAATGCCGCTAGGTTTTGCCCTGGGCCCTCTTAAGTTTTGAAACTGTCGCATCGGGTCGATACCGAGGGGATCTTGCCGCTTGTTGGGCTCGGACCTTGTGCTAAGATGTTGCTATGGGCTGGCCTATCACAGCCAGGTGAAAGTGTCCCTCGGTCAAACCCCGTCTGGTGAAAGACAAAGGGGTAGATCCGTTCGGTCAACAGTGTCAGGGGTTAGACCGAACGGGGGGACCTAGGGGTGGCAATGCCGCCAGGTCTTTCCCTGCACCCTCTTACGTTCGGAAACTGTCGCATCGGGTCGACACTGAAGGAATCTTGCGGTGGCTTGGGCCCGGACCTTGTGCTAAGATGTTGCTATGGGCTGGCCTATCACAGCCAAGTGAAAATGTCCATCGGTCAAACCCCGTGCGGTGAAAGTCGAAGGGGTAGATCCGTTTGGTCTAAAGTGTCAGGGGTTAGACGGGATGGGGGACCTGGTGGGTGTTAATGCCACCAGGTCTTTCCCTGCACCCTCTTACCTTCGGAAACTTTCGCATCGGGTCGACACCGAAGGAATCTTGTGGTGGGTTGGGCCCGAGCTTGTGCTAAGATGTTGCTATGGGCTGGCCTATCACAGCCAGGTGAAAATGTCCCTCGGTCAAACCCTGTCCGGTGAAAGTCAAAGGGGTAGATCCGTTCGGTCAACAGTGTCAGGGGTAGACGAGACGGGGGACCTGGTGGGTATCAACGCCACCAGGACTTGCCTTGGGCCCTCTTACGTTGTGAAACTTTCGCACTGAGTCGGTACGGAGGGAATCTTGCGGTGGCTTGGGCCCGGACCTTGTGCTAAGATGTTGCTATGGGCTGGCCTATCACAGCTAGGTGAAAATTTCCCTCGGTCAAACCACGTCCGGTGAAAGTCAAAGGGGTAGATCCGTTCGGTCAACAGTGTCAGGGTAGACGAGACGGGGGACCTGGGGGTGGCAATGCCGCCAGGTTTTCCCTCGGCCCTCTTACGTTTGGAAACTGTCGCGTCGGGTCGATACCGAGAGGATCTTGCGGTTTGTTGGGCCCGGACCTTGTGCTAAGATGTTGCTATGGGCTAGCCTATCATAGCAGGTGAAAATGTCCCTCGGTCAAACCCCGTCCGGTGAAAGTCAAAGGGGTAGATCCGTTTGGTCAACAGTGTCAGGCTTAGACAAGACGGGGGACCTCAGGGTGGGAATGCCGCCAGGTTTTGCCCTGGGCCCTCTTATATTTGGAAACTGGTCGCATCGGGTCGATACCGAGGGGATCTTGCGGTTTGTTTGGCCCGGACATTGTGCTAAGATGTTCCTATGGGCTGGCCTATGACAACTAGGTGAAAATGTCCATCGGTCAAACCTCGTCCGGTGAAAGTCAAAGGGGTAGATCCGTTCGGTCAATAGTGTCAGGGGTTAGACGGGACGGGTGACCTAGGGGTGGCAATGCCGCCAGGTCATTCCCTGCACCCTCTTACATTCGGAAACTTTCGCATCTGGTCGACACCGAAGGAATCTTGTGGTGTGTTGGGCCCTACCTTGTGCTAAGATGTTGCTATGGCTCGCCTATCACAGCAAGGTGAAAATGTCCCTCGGTCAAACCCCGTCCCGTGAAAGTCAAAGGGGTAAAACCGTTCGTTCAACAGTGTCAGGGTTAGACGAGACGGGGGACCTGAGGGTGGCAATCCGCCAGGTTTTGCCCTGGGCCCTCTTACGTTTGGAAACTGTCGCATCGGGTCGATATCGAGGGGATCTTGCGGTTTGTTGTGCCCGGACCTTGTGCTAAGATGTTGCTATGGGGCTGGCCTATCACAGCCAGGTGAAAATGTCCCTCGGTCAAACCCCATCCGGTGAAAGTCAAAGGGCTAGATCCGTTCGGTCCAACAGTGTCAGGGGTTAGACGGGACGGGGGACCTAGGGGTGGCAATGCCCGCCAGGTCTTTCCGTGCACCCTCTTACGTTCGGAAACTGTCGCATCGGGTCGACACCAAAGGAATCTTGTGGTGGGTAGGGCCCGACCTTGTGCTAAGATGTTGCTATGGGCTGGCCTATCACAGCCAGCGAAAATGTCCCTCGGTCAAACCCCGTCCGGTGAAAGTCAAAGGGGGTAGATCCGTTCGGTCAACAATGTCAGGGGTTAGACGGGATGGGGGACCTGGTGGGTGTCAATGCCGCCAGGTCTTACCCTAGGCCCTCTTACGTTGGGAAACTTTCACATCGAGTCGATACCGAGGGAATCTTGGGGGTGGCTTGGGCCCGGACCTTGTGCTAAGATGTTGCTATAGGCTCGCCTATCACAGCCAGGTGAAAATGAACCTCGGTTAAACCCCGTCCGATGAAAGTCAAAGGGGTAGATCCGTTCCGTCAACAATGTCAGGTGTTAGACCGGATGGGGGACCTAGGGGTGGCAATGCCACCAGGTCTTTCCCTGCACCCTCTTACGTTCGGAAACTGTCGCATCGGCTCGACACCGAAGGAATCTTGTGGTGGGTTGGGCCCGACATTGTGCTAAGATGTTGCTATGGGCTGCCTATCACAGCCAGGTGAAAATGTCCCCTCGGTCAAACCCCATCCGCAGAAAGTCAAAGGGGTAGATCCGTTCGGTCAACAGTGTCAGGGATGAGATGGGACGGGGGACCTACGGGTGGCAATGCCGCCAGGTCTTTCGCAGCACCCTCTTACGTTCGAAAACTGTCGCATCGGGTCGACACTGAAGGAATCTTGCGGTGGCTTGGTCCCAGACCTTGTGCTAAGATGTTGCTATGGGCTGGCCTATCACAGCTAGGTGAAAATATCCCTCGGTCAAACCCTGTCCGATGAAAGTCATGGGGTAGATCTGTTCGGTCAACAGTGTCAGGGACAGACGAGACGGGGGACCTGGGGGTGGCAATGCCACCAGGATTGCCCTGGGCCCTCTTACGTTTCGAAACTGTCGCATCGGGTCGATACCGAGGGGATCTTTGGGTTTGTTCGGCCCAGACCTTGTGCTAAGATGTTGCTATGGGCTGACCTATCATAGCCAGGGTGTAAATGTCCCTCGGTCAAACCCATTCCAGTGAAAGTCAAAGGGGTAGATCCGTTCGGCCAACAGTGTCAGGAGTTAGACGGGACGGGGGACCTAGGGTGGAAATGCCGCCAGGTCTTTCCCTATGTCCTCTTACGTTCGGAAACTGTCGCATCGGGTCCGACACCGAAGGAATCTTGTGGTGGGTTGGGCCCGACCTTGTGCTAAGATTTGCTATGGGCTGGCCTATCACAGCCAGGTGAAAATGTCCCTCGTTAGAACCCCGTCCCGTGAATTCGAAGGGTAGATCCTTTTGGTCAACAGTGTTAGGGTTAGATGGGACGGGGGACCTGGTAGGTGTCAATGCCGCCAGGTCTTGCCCTGGGCCCTCTTACGTTGGGAAACTTTCGCATCGCATCGTTACCGAGGGAATCTTGCGATGGCTTGGGCCCGGACCTTGTGCTAAGATGTTGCTACGGAGTGGCCTATCACAGCCAGGTGAAAATGTCCCTCAGTCAAACCACGTCCGGTGAAAGTCAAAGGGGTAGATCCGTTCGGTCAACAGTGTCAGGGTTAGACGGGATGGGGGACCTAGGGGTGGCAATGCTGCCAGGTTTTGCCCTCGTCCCTCTCTCGTTTGGAAACTGTCGCATCGGGTTGACACCGAAGGAATCTTCTGGTGGGTTGCGCCCGGACCTTGTGCTAAGATGTTGCTATGGGCTGGCCTATCACACCCAGGTGAAAATGGCCCTCGTTCAAACCCCGTCCTGTGAAAGTCGAAGGGGTAGATCCGTTCGGTCAACAGTGTCACGGGTTAGACGGGACGGGGGACCTGGAGGGTGTTAAATCCGCTAGGTCTTTCAAGGCACCCTTTACGTTCGAAAACTTTCGCATCGGGTCGACACCGAAGGAATCGTGTGGTGGGTTGGGCCCGACCTTGAGCTAAGATGTTGCTATGGGCTGGCCTATCATAGCCAGGTGAAAATGTCCCTCGGTCAAACCCCGTCCGGTGAAACTCAAAGGGGTAGATCCGTTCGGTCAACTGTATCAGGGTTAGACGGGACGGGGGACCTGGTGGGTGTCAATGCCGCCAGGTCTTGCCCTGGGCCCTCTTACGTTGGGAAACTTTCGCATTGAGTCGGTACCGAGGGAATCTTGCGGTGGCTTGGCCCCGGACCTTGTGCTAAGATGTTGCTATGGGCTGGCCTATCACAGCTAGCTGAAAATGTGCCTCGGTCAAACCCCGTCCGGTGAAAGTCAAAGGGGTAGATCCATTCGGTCAACAATGTCAAGGTTAGACGAGACAAGGGACCTGGGGTGGCAATGCCGCCAGGTTTTGCCCTCGGCCCTCTTACGTTTGGAAACTGTCACATCGGGTCAATACCGAGGGGATCTTGTGGTTTGTTGGTCCAGGACCTTGAGCTAAGATGTTGCTATGGGCTGGCCTATCATAGCCAGGTGAACATGTCCCTCGGTGAAACCCCGTCTGGTGAAAGTCAAAGGGGTAGATTCATTCGGTCAACAGTGTCAGGGGTTAGACGGGACGGGGGACCAGGGGTGGCATAGCCGCCAGGTCTTTCCCTGCACCCTCTTACGTTCGAAAACTGTCGCATCGGGTCGACACTGAAGGAATCTTGCGGTGGCTTGGGCCCGGACCTTGTGCTAAGATGTTGCTATGGGCTTGCCTATCACACCTAGGTGAAAATGTCCTCGATCAAACCCGTCCGGTGAAATTCAAAGGGGTAGATCCGCTCGGTCAACAGTGTCAGGGTTAGACGAGACGGGGGACCTAGGGGTGGCAATGCCGCCAGGTCTTGCCCTGGGCCCTCTTACGTTTGGAAACTGTCACATCGGGTTGATACCGAGGGAATCTTGGGTGGCTTGGGCCCGGACCTTGTGCTAAGATATGCTATGGGCTGGCCTATCACAGCTAGGTGAAAATGTCCCTCGGTAAAACCCCGTCCGATGAAAGTCAAAGGGGTAGATCCGTTCCGTCAACAATGTCAGGGGTTAGACGGGACAGGGGACCTAGGGGTGGCAATGCCGCCAGGTCTTTCCCTACACCCTCTTACGTTCGGAAACTGCCGCATCGGGTCGACACCGAGGAATCTTGTGGTGGGTTGGGCCCGACTTGTGCTAAGATGTTGCCATGGGCTGGCCTATCACAGCCAGGTTAAAATATCCCTCGGTCAAACCCATTCCAGTGAAAGTCAAAGGGGTAGATCCGTTCGGCCAATAGTGTCAGGAGTTAGACGGGACGGGGGACCTAGGTGTCGAAATGCCGCCAGGTCTTTCCCTACGTCCTTAGGTTCGGAAACAGTCGCAGGGTCGACACCGAAGGACTCCTGTGATGGGTTGGGCCCGACCTTGTTCTAAGATGTTGCTATGTGCTGGCCTATCACAGCCTGTGTGAAAATGTCCCTCGTTCAAACCCCGTCCTGTGAAAGTCGAAGGGTAGATCCTTTGATCAATAGTGTCAGGGTTAGACGGGACGGGGGACCTGGTGGGTGTCAATGCCGCCAGGTCTGGCCTGGGCCCTCTTACGTTGGGAAACTTTCGCATCGCATCGTTACCGAGGGAATCTTGCGATGGCTTGGCCTGGACCTTGTGCTAAGATGTTGCTATGGAGTGGCCTATCACAGCCAGGTGAAAATGTCCCTCAGTCAGACCACGTCCGGTGAAAGTCAAAAGGGTGATCCGTTTGGTCAATAGTGTTAGGGTTAGATGGGACGGGGCCCTAGGGGTGGCAATGCCGCCAGGTTTGCCCTGGTCCCTCTTACGTTTGGAAACTGTCGCATTGGGTTGACACCGAAGGAATCTGTTGTGGGTTGGGCCCGGAGTGTGCTAAGATGTGCTATGGGCTGGCCTATCACAGCCAGGTGAAAAGGTCCCTCGTTCGAACCCCGCTGTGAAAGTCGAAGGGGTAGATCGTTCGGTCAACAGTGTCAGGGTTAGACGGGACGGGGGTCCTGGGTGGGTGTTAATGCCGCTAGGTCTTTCACGGCACCCTGTTACGTTCGAAAACTTCGCATCGGGTCGACAGAAGGAAGCTTTTGGTGGGTTGGGCCCGACCTTGAGCTAAGATGTTGCTATGGGCTGGCCTATCATAGCCAGGTGAAAATGTCCCTCGGTCAAACCCCGTCCGGTGTGTGAAAGTCAAAGGGGTAGATCCGTTCGGTCAACAGTATCAGGGTTAGACAAGACGGGGACCTGGTGGGTGTCAATGCCACCAGGTCTTGCCCTGGGCCCTCTATACGTTGGGAAACTTTCGCATCGAGTCGGTACCGAGGGAATCTTGCGGTGGCTTGGGCCCGGACCTTGTGCTAAGATGTTGCTATGGGCTGGCTCATATAGCTAGGTGAAAATGTCCCTCGGTCAAACCCGTCCGGTGAATGTCAAAGGGGTAGATCCGTTCGGTCAACAGTGTCAAAGGTTAGACGACACGGGGGACCTGGCGGTGGCAATGCCGCAAGGTTTTTTCCCTGGGCCTCTTGCGTTTGGAAACTGTCGCATCAGGTCGATACCGAGGGGATCATGCAGTTTGTTGGGCCCGGACCTTGTGCTAAGATGTTGCTATGGGCAAGCCTATCACAGCCAGGTGAAAATGTCCCTCGTTCAAACCCCGTCCAGTGAAAGTCAAAGGGGTAGATCCGTTCGGTCACACAGTGTCAGGGTTAGACGAGATGGGGGACCTGAGGATGGCAATGCCGCCAGGTTTTGCCCTGGGCCCTCATTTGGACACTGTCGCATCGGGTCGATACAGAAGGGATCTTGCGGTTTGTTGGGCTGGACCATGTGCTAACATTGCTATGGGCTGGCCTATCACAATCAAGTGAAAATGTCCCTCGGTCAAACCCATTTCGGCGAAAATCAAAGGGGTAGATCTGTTCAGTCAACAGTGTCAGGGGTTGACAAGACGGGGGACCTAGGGTGGCAATGCCGCCAGGTCTTTCCCTGGACCCTCCTACGTTCGTAAACTGTCGCATCGGGTCGACACCGAAGGAATCTTGTGGTGGGTTGGGCCCGACCTTGTGGATGTTGCTATGGGCTGGCCTATCACAGCCAGGTGAAAATGTCCCTAGTCAAACCCCTGTCCGGTGAAGTCAAAGGGTAGATCCTTTCGGTCAACAGTGTCAGGGTTAGACGAGACGGGGGACCTTGGTGGCAATGCCGCAGTTTTGCCTTGGGCCCTCTTAGTTTGAAACTGTCGCATGGTCGATACGAGGGGATCTTGCGCTTGTTGGGCGCGGACCTTGTGCTAAGATGTTGCTATGGGCTGGCCTATCACAGCCAGGTGAAGTGTCCCTCGGTCAAACCCCGTCTGGTGAAAGACAAAGGGGTAGGGTAGATCCGTTCGGTCAACAGTGTCAGGGGTTAGACGAACGGGGGGACCTAGGGGTGGCAATGCCGCCAGGTCTTTCCCTGCACCCTCTTAGTTCGGAAACTGTCGCATCGGGTCGACATGAAGGATCTTGCGGTGGCTTGGGCCCGGACCTTGTGCTAAGATGTTGCTATGGGCTGGCCTATCACAGCAAGTGAAAATGTCCATCGGTCAAACCCCGTGCGGTGAAAGTCGAAGGTGTAGATCCGTTGGTCTAAAGTGTCAGGGGTTAGACGGGAGGGGGGACCTGGTGGGTGTTAATGCCACCAGGTCTTTCCCGGCACCCTCTTACCTTCGGAAACTTTCGCTCGGGTCGACACCGAAGGAATCTTGTGGTGGGTTGGGCCCGAGCTTGTGCTAAGATGTTGCTAGGGCTGGCCTATCACAGCCAGGTGAAATGACCCTCGGTCAAACCCTGTCCGGTGAAAGTCAAAGGGGTAGATCCGTTCGGTCAACAGTGTCAGGGGTAGACGAGACGGGGGACCTGGTGGGTATCAACGCCACCAGGACTTGCCCTTGGGCCCTATTACGTTGTGAAACTTTCGCACTGAGTCGGTACGGAGGGATCTTGCGGTGGCTTGGGCCCCGGACCTTGTGCTAAGATGTTGCTATGGGCTGGCCTACACAGCTAGGTGAAAATTTCCTCGGTCAAACCACGTCCGGTGAAAGTCAAAGGGGGTAGATCGTTCGGTCAACAGTGTCAGGGTTAGAGAAGGGGGGACCTGGGGGTGGCAATGCCGCCAGGTTTTTCCCTCGGCCCTCTTACGTTTGGAAAACTGTCGCGTCGGTCGATTACGACGAGGATCTTGCGGTTTGTTGGGCCCGGACCTTGTGCTAAGATGTTGCTATGGGCTAGCCTATCATAGCCAGGTGAAAATGTCCTCGGTCAAACCCCGTCCGTGTGAAAGTCAAAGGGGTAGATCCGTTTGGTCAACAGTGTCAG
>JAAAWK010000781.1:0-36429 GCA_022496015.1 Hordeum marinum
CGACATGTTTCTAATCCCTTCGTCCCTTATGCTCGCCCCCTCCCAGCTCTCCTATATACTCTACCGTACATTCCTTGCCACCGCTCGATACTTCACCATACTACTTTCTCTCCACCTCAACAACAGTTCCCACGTTTAACACGGTTTTAACACCTCCCACTCCGTCTCCACATTGCCACGAGTTTTCACACGCTGTCGAACGATTTCAGAAAGTGGTGTCAGTGTATAGTAACCTTGGTTACTAATGACGCATTTGTAGGTGGTGCGCCATTAGTAACCTGCACTACTGCAAAATGCACCCCCCCTTGACCGCCTTTTCAGTTTGAAACAAAATAAAAGAAAATGATGGAAATGTAAAAAAAACAAGAGAATTAAGTTTCCCATGTGATATGTTGTCTAGTTGTTTCGAAAATTTACAAATATGAATTTTGACTTTATTTGCAAAATCTCTGTGGAATTTAGTAAAATGGGCATAACTTTTGCATACGAACTCGGATTAAAAACTTTTTTATATGAAAAATCATCTACTCGAAAAGTTACATCCGAATTCTCACGTGCATCATCGTTTTGCATACGAACTCGGATTAAAAACTTTTTCAATATTTACCGCGCACGTGCATCATGTTTCTCACGTGCAGCAAAAATAATAATGAAAAAGGGAATGCAACACGAGGACTTCCCAGGAGGTCATCCATCCTAGTACTACTCTCGCCCAAGCATGCTTAACTTCGAAGTTCTGATGGGATCCGGTGCTTTAGTGCTGGTATGATCACGTCCGACATGTTTCTAATCCCTTCGCCCCTTATGCTCGCCCCTCCTAGCTCTCCTATATACTCTACCGTACATTCCTTGCCACCGCTCGATACTTCACCATACTACTTTCTCTCCACCTCAACAACAGTTCCCACGTTTAACACGGTTTTCACACCTCCCACTCCGTCGCCATGTTGCCACGAGTTTTCACACGCCGTCGAACGATTTCAGAAAGCGGTGCCAGTGTATAGTAACCAGGGTTACTAAGGACGCATTTGTAGGTGGTGCGCCATTAGTAACCTGCACTACTGCAAAATGCACCCCCCCTTGACCGCCTTTTCAGTTTGAAACAAAATAAAAGAAAATGATGGAAATGTAAAAAAAACAAGAGAATTAAGTTTCCCATGTGATATGTTGTCTAGTTGTTTCGAAAATTTACAAATATGAATTTTGACTTTATTTGCAAAATCTCTCTAGAATTTCGTAAAATGGGCATAACTTTTGCATACGAACTCGGATTAAAAACTTTTTTATATGAAAAATCATCTACTCGAAAAGTTACATCCGAATTCTCACGTGCATCATCTACTTTTGCATAAGAACTCGGATTAAAAACTTTTTCAATATTTACCGCGCACGTGCATCATGTTTCTCACGTGCAGCAAAAATAATAATGAAAAAGGGAATGCAACACGAGGACTTCCCAAGAGGTCATCCATCCTAGTACTACTCTCGCCCAAGCACGCTTAACTTCGAAGTTCTGATGGGATCCGGTGCTTTAGTGCTGGTATGATCACGTCCGACATGTTTCTAATCCCTTCGCCCCTTATGCTCGCCCCTCCTAGCTCTCCTATATACTCTACCGTACATTCCTTGCCACCGCTCGATACTTCACCATACTACTTTCTCTCCACCTCAACAACAGTTCCCACGTTTAACACGGTTTTAACACCTCCCACTCCGTCGCCACATTGCCACGAGTTTTCACACGCTGTCGAACGATTTCAGAAAGCGGTGTCAGTGTATAGTAACCTTGGTTACTAATGACGCATTTGTAGGTGGTGCGCCATTAGTAACCTGCACTACTGCAAAATGCACCCCCCTGGACCGCCTTTTCAGTTTGAAAAAAAATAAAAGAAAATGATGGAAATGTCAAAAAAACAAGAGAATTAAGTTTCCCATGTGATATGTGGTCTAGTTGTTTCGAAAATTTACAAATATGAATTTTGACTTTATTTGCAAAATCTCTGTGGAATTTAGTAAAATGGGCATAACTTTTGCATACGAACTCAGATTAAAAACTTTTTTATATGAAAAATCATCTACTCGAAAAGTTACATCCGAATTCTCACGTGCATCATCGTTTTGCATACGAACTCGGATTAAAAACTTTTTCAATATTTACCGCGCACGTGCATCATGTTTCTCACGTGCAGCAAAAAAAATAATGAAAAAGGGAATGCAACACGAGGACTTCCCAGGAGGTCACCTATCCTAGTACTACTCTCGCCCAAGCACGCTTAACTTCGAAGTTCTGATGGGATCCGGTGCTTTAGTGCTGGTATGATCACATCCGACATGTTTCTAATCCCTTCGTGCCTTATGCTCGCCACTCCCAGCTCCCCTATATACTCTACCGTACATTCCTTGCCACCCCTCGATACTTCACCATACTACTTTCTCTCCACCTCAACAACAGTTCCCACGTTTAACACGGTTTTCACACCTCCCACTCCGTCGCCACGTTGCCACGAGTTTTCACACGCCGTCGAAATATTTCAGAAAGCGGTGCCAGTGTATAGTAACCAGGGTTACTAATGACGCATTTGTAGGTGGTGCGCCATTAGTAACATGCACTACTGCAAAATGCACCCCCCCTAGACCGCCTTTTCAGTTTGAAAAAAAATAAAAGAAAATGATGGAAATGTCAAAAAAACAAGAGAAATTAAGTTTCCCATGTGATATGTGGTCTAGTTGTTTCGAAAATTTACAAATATGAATTTTAACTTTATTTGCAAAATCTCTCTGGAATTTCGTAAAATGGGCATAACTTTTGCATACGAACTCGGATTAAAAACTTTTTTATATGAAAAATCATCTACTCGAAAAGTTACATCCGAATTCTCACGTGCATCATCTACTTTTGCATACGAACTTGGATTATAAACTTTTTCAAAATATTCCGCCCACGTGCATCATGTTTCTCACGTGCAGCAAAAATAATAATGAAAAAGGGAATGCAATACGAGGACTTCCCAGGAGGTCACCCATCCTAGTACTACTCTTGCCCAAGCACGCTTAACTTCAGAGTTCTGATCCCTTCGTCCCTTATGCTCGCCCCTCCCGGCTCCACTACATACTCTACCGTACATTCCTTGCCACCGCTCGATACTTCACCATACTACTTTCCCTCCACCTCAACAACAGTTCCCACGTTTAACACGGTTTTCACCCCTCCCACTCCGTCGCCACGTTGCCACGAGTTTTCACACGCCGTCGAAAGATTTCAGAAAGCGGTGCCAGTGTATAGTAACCAGGGTTACTAATGACGGATTTGTATGTGGTGCGCCATTAGTAACCTGCACTACTGCAAAATGCACCCCCCAACCCCCGGCCTTTTCAGTTTTAAAAAAAATAAAAGAAAATGATGGAAATGTCAAAAAAAACAAGAGAAATTAAGTTTCCCATGTGATATGTGGTCTAGTTGTTTCGAAAATTTACAAATATGATTTTTGACTTTATTTGCAAAATCTCTCTGGAATTTAGTAAAACGGGCATAACTTTTGCATACGAACTCGGATTAAAAACTTTTTTATATGAAAAATCATCTACTCGAAAAGTTACATCCGAATTCTCACGTGCATCTTCTACTTTTGCATACGAACTCGGATTAAATTTTTTTTCAATATTTACCGCGCACGTGCATCATGTTTCTCATGTGCAGCAAAAATAATAATGAAAAAAAGAATGCAACACAAGGACTTCCCAGGAGGTCACCCATCCTAGTACTACTCTCGCCCAAGCACGGTTAACTTCGAAGTTCTGATGGGATCCGGTGCTTCAATGCTGGTATGATCGCATCCGACATGTTTCTAATCCCTTCGTCCCTTATGCTCGCCCCTCCCAGCTCCACTACATACTCTACCGTACATTCCTTGCCACCGCTCGATACTTCACCATATTACTTTCTCTCCACCTCAACAACAGTTCGCACGTTTAACACGGTTTTCACCCCTCCCACTCCGTCGCCACGTTGCCACGAGTTTTCACACGCCGTCGAACGATTTTAGAAAGCGGTGCTAGTGTATAGTGCGCCATTAGTAACCAGGGTTATTAATGACGCATTTGTAGGTGGTGCGCCATTAGTAACCTGCACTACGGCAAAATGCACCCCCCCCGTGGACCACCTTTTCAGTTTAAAAAAAAAGAAAATGATGGAAATGTCAAAAAAACAAGAGAAATGAAGTTTCCCATGTGATATGTGGTCTAGTTGTTTCGAAAATTTACAAATATGAATTTTGACTTTATTTGCAAAATCTCTCTGGAATTTAGTAAAATGGGCATAACTTTTGCATACGAAATCGGATTAAAAACTTTTTTATATGAAAAATCATCTACTCGAAAAGTTACATCCGAATTCTCACGTGCATCATCTACTTTTGCATACGAACTCGGACTAAAAACTTTTTGAATATTTACCGCGCACGTGCTGTTGGGGAACGTCGCATGGGAAACAAAAATTTTCCTACGCACACGCAAACCTATCCATGGTGATGAGCATCTACGAGAGGGAGAGTGGATCTACGTACCCTTGTAGATCGCTAAGCGGGAAGCGTTAAGAAACGCGGTTGGTGTAGTCGAACATCTTCGCGATCCAAATCGCCGAGCGTCCCGCGATCTCATCACGATCCGTCCCGCGATCCAATCACGATCCGTCCCGTGAACTCATCACGATCCGTCCCGCGATCTCATCACGATCCGTCTCACGATCTTGATCACGATCTGTCCTACGAACTCATCACGATCCGTTCCGCGATCTCATCACGAACCGTCTCGCGATCTCGATCACGGTCCTTCCGATCTAGCGCCGAACGGACGGCACCTCCGCGTTCAGCACACGTGCAGCTTGATGACGATCTCCACCATCTTGATCTAGCAAGAGGAGGTGGAGAGGAGAGAGAGTTCACCGGCAGCGTGACGGCGCTCCGGTGATGGTGGTGGAGTGATTCCGGCAGGGCTTCACCTAAGCGCTGCGGAAAACCGATCTAGAGGAGAAACTGTGCACCGGTGAAACGGGTAGCACGTGGCCGGAAATTCTGTCCAAAAACCACCCAATCCACTAGTATATATAGGAGGAGAGGAGAGGAGAGGCAGCCAAGGCCTTTGGGTCGGCCGAAATAGGAGGTGGGAGCAATCCTACTTCACCTCCAATCCTAGTTGGAGTAGGATTGCCTCCTATTGGCTGATTTTCCACTTTTTGCTTTAGGACTTTCTCTCCTGCGCCATGGGCCTTTGTGGCTGTTTTCCCAGCCCACTAAGGGCTGGTTATTATTCTCCCACAGCCCATGGACCTCTTGGGGTCGAAATACCCCTCCCGGAGGTCCTCCGGTACACTACCGGCACTCCCGGTACAATACCGATACTCCCGGTACACTACCGATGAGCCCGAAACTTTTCCGGAAACCAAACTGGGACTTCCTATATATGAATCTTTACCTCCGGACCATTCCGGAGCTCCTCGTGACGTCCGGGATGTCATCCGGGACTCCGAACAACCTTCGGTCACCACCATACATAACTCTACACTACCGAAACGTCACCGAACCTTAAGTGTGCAGACCCTGCAGGTTCGAGAACTATGTAGACATGACCGAGACACCTCTACGGTCAATAACCAATGGCGGGACCTGGACGTCCACATTGGTTCCTACATATTCTACGAAGATCTTTATCGGTCGAACCTCTATGTCAAGGATTCAGTTAATCCCGTATATCGTTCCCTTTGTTCTTCGGTATGTTACTTGCCCAAGATTCGATCGTCGGTATCTCCATACCTAGTTCAACCTCGTTACCGCCAAGTCTCTTTACTCGTTCCGTAATACAAGATCCCGCAACTAACAATTAGTCACATTGCTTGCAAGGCTTATTGTGATGTTGCATTACCGAGTGGGCCCCGAGATACCTCTCCGTTACACGGAGTAACAAATCCCAGTCTCGATCCATGCCAACTCAACAAACACCATCGGAGATACCTGTAGAGCACCTTTATAGTCACCCAGTTATGTTGCGACGTTTGATACACACAAGGCACTCCTCCGATATCCGTGAGTTGCATGATCTCATGGTCATAGGAACATATACTTGACATGCAGAAAACAGTAGCAATAAACTGAAACGATCATATGCTATGTTTGTAGTTTGGGTCTTATCCATCACATCATTCTCCTAATGATGTGATCCCGTTATCAAATGACATCTCATGTCCATGGCTAGGAAACCTTAACCATCCTTTGATCAACGAGCTAGTCTACTAGAGGCATACTAGGGACATGGTGTTGTCTATGTATCCACACATGTATCTGAGTTTCCGATCAATACAATTATAGCATGGATAATAAACGATTATCACGAACAAGGAAATATGATAATAACTAATCTATTATTGCCTCTAGGGCATATTTCCAACAGTCTCCCACTTGCACTAGAGTCAATAATCTAGTTCACATCACCATGTGATTCGCATTGTTATGAATCTAACACCCAATCAGTTTTGGGGATCGATCATGCTTTGCATGTGAGAGAGGTCTTATAGTCAACGGGTCTGCGATATTCAGATCCGTGTGTACTTTGCAAATCTCTATGTCAAACCGTAAACACTGCTACCACACTCCACTTGGTACTATTTCCAAATGGCTGCTCCACTATACGTATCTAGATTGCTACTACTAGTCATCCGGATAGGTGTTAAAGCTTGCATCGACGTAACTATTTACGACGAACTCTTTATCACCTCCATAATCAAGAAACATTTCCTTAGTCCTCTGGTTACTAAGGATAATTCCGACCGCTATCCAGTGATCCACTCCTGGACCACTCTTGTACCCCTTGACAAACTCATGGCAAGGCACACATAGGTGCGGTACACAGCATGGCATAATATAGAGCCTATGGCTAAGGCATAGGGGACGACGTTCGTCCTTTCTCTTTCTTCTGCCGTTGTCGAGCTTTGAGTCTCACTCAACTTCACACCTTACAAATCAGACGAGAACTATTTCTCTGGCTGATCCATTTTGAACTCTTTCAAAATCTTGTGAAGGTATGCACTCATTGAAAGTCTCATCAAGCATCTTGATCTATCTCTATAGATTTTGATGCTCAACAATTAGGTAGCTTTATCCAGGTCTTCCTTTGAAAATCACTTTCCAAATAACCGTTTTATGCTTTCCAGAAACTCTACATTATTTCTGAACAACAATATGTCATCCACATATACTGATCAGAAATTCTATAGTGCTCCCACTCACTTTATTGCAAATACAAGTTTCTCATAAACTTTGTATAAACATCAAAACTTTGATCACCTCATCAAAGCGTATATTCCAACTCCGAGATGCTTGCTTCAGTCCATGGAAGGATCACCGAAGCTTGCACACCTTTTAGCATCCTTAGGCCTGACAAAACCTTCTGGTTGTATCACATACAACCTTTCCTCAAGTAAACCATTAAGGAAACGATGTTTTGACATCCATCTGCCAGATTTCATAATTGAAAACACAGCAACTGCTAACACAATTCCAACAGACTTTTAGCATCGCTACGAGTGAGAAAGTCTCATCGTAGTCAACTCCTTGAACTTGTCACAAACATCTTTGCAACAAGTCGAGCTTTACAAATAGTGACATTCACCATCAGTGTTTGTCTTCATTTTAAAGATCCATTTGTACTCAACGACCTGCCGTCCAACGAGCAAGTCTACCAAAGTCTACACTTGGTTTTAATACATGGATCCTATCTCGGATTTCATGGCCTCCAACCATTTGTCGGAATCCGGGCCCATCATCGCTTATCCATAGCTCGTAGGTTCATCGTTGTCCAACAACATGACCTCCAAGACAGAGTTGTCGTACCGCTCAGGAGCAGTACACATCCTTGTCGACCTACGGAGTTCGATAGTAACTTGATCCTGAAGCTTCATGATCATCATCATTAACTTCCTCTTCAACTAACGTAGGCTTCACAGAAACATCTTTCTGCGCTGCGCTACTCTCTGGTTGAACAAAGGTTTAACAACCTCATCAAGTTCTATCTTCCTCCCACTCAATTATTTTGAGAGAAACTTTTTCTCGAGAAAGGACCCAGTTCTAGCAACAAACACTTTGCACTCGGATCTGAGATAGAAGGCATACCCATCTGTTCTTAGGGTATTCTATGAAGATACATTTGTCCGCTTTGGGTTCTAGCTTATTATGTGAAAACATTTTCCACACAAGCATCGCAGCCCCAAACATTAAGAAATGACAGCTTAGGTTTCTATCAAACCATAATTCACACGGTGTCATCTCAATGGATTTAGATGATGCCCTATTTAAAGTGAATGTAGTTGTCTCTAATGCATAACCCCAAAAATTATAGTAGTAAAATGATAAGAGACATCACAGTATGCACTATATCAATAGAGCATGACTATGATGTTCGGACACACCATCACAGCATGGTGTTCCAGGTGGCGTTAGTTGTGAAACAAATTTCACGTTGTCTTAAGTTGTATGCCAAACTCGTAACTCAGATATTCACCTCCACGATCATATCGCGGTCATTTTTATCTTCTTGTCACGATAATCTTTAAACTTCACTCTGAATTTGCTTGAACCTTTCAAACGATTCAGACTTGTGTTTCATTAAGTAAATATACACTATATCTACTCAAATCATTAGTGAAGGTAAGAAAATAACGATATCCACTGCACGCTACAAGACTCACTAGATTGCATACATCAACATGTATCATTTCCAATGAATCACTTGCCTGCTCCATCCAACGGGGTCCTTTACTCATCTTGCCCAAGAGGCATGGTTCGCATGTCTCAACCGATTCGAAATCGATGAGTCCAAATATCCATCAGCATGGAGTTTCTACATGCGCTTTATACCAATATGACATTTAGCGGCAGTGCCACAAGTATGTGGTACTATCATTATTAACTTTGTATCTTTTGACATCAATGTTATGAACATGTGTACTACTACGATCAAGATTTCAACAAACCATTCTCACTTGGTGCATGACCATTGAAGGTATTATTCATGTAACCAGAATAACTATTATTCTCTGACTTAAATGAATAATCATATTGCAACAAACATGATCTAATCATGTTCATGCTCAACGCAAAACACCAAATAACATTTATTTAGGTTCGTTACTAATCCTGAAGGTAGAGAGAGCGTGCGATGTTGATCACATCAACCTTGGAAACATTTCCAACACACATCGTCACCTCACCCTTAGCTAGTTCTCCGTTTATTCCGTAGCTTTTATTTCGAGTTACTAACATTTAGCAACCGAACCGGTATCCAATACTCAGGTGCTACTAGGAGTACTAGCAAGGTACACATCAATAAATCGTATATCAAATATACTTCTGTCGATGTTGCCAGCCTTCTTATCTACCAAGTATCTAGGGTTGTTCCGCTTCAGCGACCTCTCACCTCATAATAGAAGCACTTAGTCTCGGGTTTGAGTTCAACTTTGGGTTGCTTCACTGGAGCAGCAACTGACTTGCTATCCATGAAGTTTCCCTCCTTGCTCTTGCCCTTTTCGAAACTAGTGGTTTGATTAACCATCAACACTTGACGCTCCTTCTTGATTTCTACCTTCGCGGTGTCAAACATCGCGAACAGCTCAGGGATCAATACTTCTATCCCTAGTGTATTATAGTTCATCACTAAGTTCTAGTAGCTTTAGTGACAGTGACTTGGAGAACTATATCAATCACTATCTTATCTGGAAGATCAACTCCCACTTGATTCAAGTGATTGTAGTACCCAGACAATCTGAGTACATGCTCAACGATTGAGCTATTCTCCTTCATCTTACAAGCAAAGAATCTTGTTGGAGATCTCATATCTTGCAACAAAGGCACGAGCCTGAGATCACAATCTCTGCTCCTAGAACATCTCATATGTTCCGTGACGTTCAAAACGTTTTGGAGCCTCAATTCTAAGCCGTAATGCATGACGCACTAAACTATCAAGTAGTCATCGAAACGTGCCTGTTAGATGTTCACAACATCTATAGACGACGCTAGAGGGGGTGGCGCACCGAGCGGTGCATTAAGGACATAAGCCTTCTGTGCAGCAATGAGGACAATCCTCAGATCACGGACCCAGTCCACAATTTTGCTACCAACATCTTTCAATTCTATTTCTCTAGGAACATATAAAAACACACGGGAGCTACAGTGCGAGCTAGTAATCTACAACATCATTTGCAAAGACACTTTGACTATGTTCATGATAATGAGTTCAATTAATCATATTACTTAAGAACTCCCACTCAAATTGACATCCCTCCGATCATTCGAGTGATACATGATCCAAATTCACCAACTCAAGTCCGATCATCACGTGAGTTGAGGTGGCTGCAATGGTGAACATCATTATGTTGATCATATCTACTATATGACTCATGTTCGACCTTTCGGTCTCTCGTGTTCCGAGGCCATGTCTGTACATGCTAGGCTCGTCAAGTTTAACCCGAGTGTTCTGCGCGTGCAAATCTGGCTTGCACCCGTTGTATGTGAACGTAGAGTCTATCACACCCGATCATCACGTGGTGTGTCAACACGACGAACTTTCGCAACGGTGCACACTTGGGGAGAACACAATTTAGCTTGAAATTAAGTGAGGGATCACCTTATAATGCTACCGTCGTCCTAAGAAAAATAAGGTGCATAAAAAGGATTAACATCACATGCAAATCATAAGTGACATGATATGGCCATGAACTTGTGCTTTTGATCTCCATCTAGAAAGCACCGGCATGATCTCCATCGTCACCGGCACAACACCATGATCTCCATCATATTGATCTCCATCAATGTGTTGCCATTGGGGTTGTCACGCCCTGCATGCTTCTACTACTATTGCTACCGTAGCGATAAAGTAAAGCATTACATAGCGCTTAATGATTGACACGCAGGTCATACAATAATTAAAGACAACCCTATGGCTCCTGCCGGTTGCCGTACTCATCGACATGCAAGTCGTGATAATCTATACATCACATGATCATCTCATACATCACATATATCTCATCATGTAATTGGCCATATCACATCACAACATACCCTGCAAAAACAAGTTAGACGTCCTCTAATTGTTGTTGCATATTTTACGTGGCTGCTATGGGTATCTAGCAAGAACGATTCTCACCTACGCATAAACCACAACGGTGATACACTAGTTTGCTTTTCAACCTTCTCAAGGACCGCCTTTGTCGAATCCGATCCAACTAAAGTGAGAGAAACTGTCACCCGCAAGCCATCTAGGCAACAAGTTGCGTCGAGGGAACCGGTCTCTCGTAAGTGTACGAGTAATGTTGGTCCGGGCCGCTTCATCTCACAATCCCACTGAACCAAAATACGACCAAGGGAGGAAGCAATCTAAGCATCAACGCCCACAAACCTTTTGTGTTCTACTCGAGATCTCATCGAACCATCAACCTAGCTCATGATGCCACTGTTGGGGAACGTCGCATGGGAAACAAAAATTTTCCTACGCACACGCAAACCTATCCATGGTGATGAGCATCTACGAGAGGGAGAGTGGATCTACGTACCCTTGTAGATCGCTAAGCGGGAAGCGTTAAGAAACGCGGTTGGTGTAGTCGAACATCTTCGCGATCCAAATCGCCGAGCGTCCCGCGATCTCATCACGATCCGTCCCGCGATCCAATCACGATCCGTCCCGTGAACTCATCACGATCCGTCCCGCGATCTCATCACGATCCGTCTCACGATCTTGATCACGATCTGTCCTACGAACTCATCACGATCCGTTCCGCGATCTCATCACGAACCGTCTCGCGATCTCGATCACGGTCCTTCCGATCTAGCGCCGAACGGACGGCACCTCCGCGTTCAGCACACGTGCAGCTTGATGACGATCTCCACCATCTTGATCTAGCAAGAGGAGGTGGAGAGGAGAGAGAGTTCACCGGCAGCGTGACGGCGCTCCGGTGATGGTGGTGGAGTGATTCCGGCAGGGCTTCACCTAAGCGCTGCGGAAAACCGATCTAGAGGAGAAACTGTGCACCGGTGAAACGGGTAGCACGTGGCCGGAAATTCTGTCCAAAAACCACCCAATCCACTAGTATATATAGGAGGAGAGGAGAGGAGAGGCAGCCAAGGCCTTTGGGTCGGCCGAAATAGGAGGTGGGAGCAATCCTACTTCACCTCCAATCCTAGTTGGAGTAGGATTGCCTCCTATTGGCTGATTTTCCACTTTTTGCTTTAGGACTTTCTCTCCTGCGCCATGGGCCTTTGTGGCTGTTTTCCCAGCCCACTAAGGGCTGGTTATTATTCTCCCACAGCCCATGGACCTCTTGGGGTCGAAATACCCCTCCCGGAGGTCCTCCGGTACACTACCGGCACTCCCGGTACAATACCGATACTCCCGGTACACTACCGATGAGCCCGAAACTTTTCCGGAAACCAAACTGGGACTTCCTATATATGAATCTTTACCTCCGGACCATTCCGGAGCTCCTCGTGACGTCCGGGATGTCATCCGGGACTCCGAACAACCTTCGGTCACCACCATACATAACTCTACACTACCGAAACGTCACCGAACCTTAAGTGTGCAGACCCTGCAGGTTCGAGAACTATGTAGACATGACCGAGACACCTCTACGGTCAATAACCAATGGCGGGACCTGGACGTCCACATTGGTTCCTACATATTCTACGAAGATCTTTATCGGTCGAACCTCTATGTCAAGGATTCAGTTAATCCCGTATATCGTTCCCTTTGTTCTTCGGTATGTTACTTGCCCAAGATTCGATCGTCGGTATCTCCATACCTAGTTCAACCTCGTTACCGCCAAGTCTCTTTACTCGTTCCGTAATACAAGATCCCGCAACTAACAATTAGTCACATTGCTTGCAAGGCTTATTGTGATGTTGCATTACCGAGTGGGCCCCGAGATACCTCTCCGTTACACGGAGTAACAAATCCCAGTCTCGATCCATGCCAACTCAACAAACACCATCGGAGATACCTGTAGAGCACCTTTATAGTCACCCAGTTATGTTGCGACGTTTGATACACACAAGGCACTCCTCCGATATCCGTGAGTTGCATGATCTCATGGTCATAGGAACATATACTTGACATGCAGAAAACAGTAGCAATAAACTGAAACGATCATATGCTATGTTTGTAGTTTGGGTCTTATCCATCACATCATTCTCCTAATGATGTGATCCCGTTATCAAATGACATCTCATGTCCATGGCTAGGAAACCTTAACCATCCTTTGATCAACGAGCTAGTCTACTAGAGGCATACTAGGGACATGGTGTTGTCTATGTATCCACACATGTATCTGAGTTTCCGATCAATACAATTATAGCATGGATAATAAACGATTATCACGAACAAGGAAATATGATAATAACTAATCTATTATTGCCTCTAGGGCATATTTCCAACAGTCTCCCACTTGCACTAGAGTCAATAATCTAGTTCACATCACCATGTGATTCGCATTGTTATGAATCTAACACCCAATCAGTTTTGGGGATCGATCATGCTTTGCATGTGAGAGAGGTCTTATAGTCAACGGGTCTGCGATATTCAGATCCGTGTGTACTTTGCAAATCTCTATGTCAAACCGTAAACACTGCTACCACACTCCACTTGGTACTATTTCCAAATGGCTGCTCCACTATACGTATCTAGATTGCTACTACTAGTCATCCGGATAGGTGTTAAAGCTTGCATCGACGTAACTATTTACGACGAACTCTTTATCACCTCCATAATCAAGAAACATTTCCTTAGTCCTCTGGTTACTAAGGATAATTCCGACCGCTATCCAGTGATCCACTCCTGGACCACTCTTGTACCCCTTGACAAACTCATGGCAAGGCACACATAGGTGCGGTACACAGCATGGCATAATATAGAGCCTATGGCTAAGGCATAGGGGACGACGTTCGTCCTTTCTCTTTCTTCTGCCGTTGTCGAGCTTTGAGTCTCACTCAACTTCACACCTTACAAATCAGACGAGAACTATTTCTCTGGCTGATCCATTTTGAACTCTTTCAAAATCTTGTGAAGGTATGCACTCATTGAAAGTCTCATCAAGCATCTTGATCTATCTCTATAGATTTTGATGCTCAACAATTAGGTAGCTTTATCCAGGTCTTCCTTTGAAAATCACTTTCCAAATAACCGTTTTATGCTTTCCAGAAACTCTACATTATTTCTGAACAACAATATGTCATCCACATATACTGATCAGAAATTCTATAGTGCTCCCACTCACTTTATTGCAAATACAAGTTTCTCATAAACTTTGTATAAACATCAAAACTTTGATCACCTCATCAAAGCGTATATTCCAACTCCGAGATGCTTGCTTCAGTCCATGGAAGGATCACCGAAGCTTGCACACCTTTTAGCATCCTTAGGCCTGACAAAACCTTCTGGTTGTATCACATACAACCTTTCCTCAAGTAAACCATTAAGGAAACGATGTTTTGACATCCATCTGCCAGATTTCATAATTGAAAACACAGCAACTGCTAACACAATTCCAACAGACTTTTAGCATCGCTACGAGTGAGAAAGTCTCATCGTAGTCAACTCCTTGAACTTGTCACAAACATCTTTGCAACAAGTCGAGCTTTACAAATAGTGACATTCACCATCAGTGTTTGTCTTCATTTTAAAGATCCATTTGTACTCAACGACCTGCCGTCCAACGAGCAAGTCTACCAAAGTCTACACTTGGTTTTAATACATGGATCCTATCTCGGATTTCATGGCCTCCAACCATTTGTCGGAATCCGGGCCCATCATCGCTTATCCATAGCTCGTAGGTTCATCGTTGTCCAACAACATGACCTCCAAGACAGAGTTGTCGTACCGCTCAGGAGCAGTACACATCCTTGTCGACCTACGGAGTTCGATAGTAACTTGATCCTGAAGCTTCATGATCATCATCATTAACTTCCTCTTCAACTAACGTAGGCTTCACAGAAACATCTTTCTGCGCTGCGCTACTCTCTGGTTGAACAAAGGTTTAACAACCTCATCAAGTTCTATCTTCCTCCCACTCAATTATTTTGAGAGAAACTTTTTCTCGAGAAAGGACCCAGTTCTAGCAACAAACACTTTGCACTCGGATCTGAGATAGAAGGCATACCCATCTGTTCTTAGGGTATTCTATGAAGATACATTTGTCCGCTTTGGGTTCTAGCTTATTATGTGAAAACATTTTCCACACAAGCATCGCAGCCCCAAACATTAAGAAATGACAGCTTAGGTTTCTATCAAACCATAATTCACACGGTGTCATCTCAATGGATTTAGATGATGCCCTATTTAAAGTGAATGTAGTTGTCTCTAATGCATAACCCCAAAAATTATAGTAGTAAAATGATAAGAGACATCACAGTATGCACTATATCAATAGAGCATGACTATGATGTTCGGACACACCATCACAGCATGGTGTTCCAGGTGGCGTTAGTTGTGAAACAAATTTCACGTTGTCTTAAGTTGTATGCCAAACTCGTAACTCAGATATTCACCTCCACGATCATATCGCGGTCATTTTTATCTTCTTGTCACGATAATCTTTAAACTTCACTCTGAATTTGCTTGAACCTTTCAAACGATTCAGACTTGTGTTTCATTAAGTAAATATACACTATATCTACTCAAATCATTAGTGAAGGTAAGAAAATAACGATATCCACTGCACGCTACAAGACTCACTAGATTGCATACATCAACATGTATCATTTCCAATGAATCACTTGCCTGCTCCATCCAACGGGGTCCTTTACTCATCTTGCCCAAGAGGCATGGTTCGCATGTCTCAACCGATTCGAAATCGATGAGTCCAAATATCCATCAGCATGGAGTTTCTACATGCGCTTTATACCAATATGACATTTAGCGGCAGTGCCACAAGTATGTGGTACTATCATTATTAACTTTGTATCTTTTGACATCAATGTTATGAACATGTGTACTACTACGATCAAGATTTCAACAAACCATTCTCACTTGGTGCATGACCATTGAAGGTATTATTCATGTAACCAGAATAACTATTATTCTCTGACTTAAATGAATAATCATATTGCAACAAACATGATCTAATCATGTTCATGCTCAACGCAAAACACCAAATAACATTTATTTAGGTTCGTTACTAATCCTGAAGGTAGAGAGAGCGTGCGATGTTGATCACATCAACCTTGGAAACATTTCCAACACACATCGTCACCTCACCCTTAGCTAGTTCTCCGTTTATTCCGTAGCTTTTATTTCGAGTTACTAACATTTAGCAACCGAACCGGTATCCAATACTCAGGTGCTACTAGGAGTACTAGCAAGGTACACATCAATAAATCGTATATCAAATATACTTCTGTCGATGTTGCCAGCCTTCTTATCTACCAAGTATCTAGGGTTGTTCCGCTTCAGCGACCTCTCACCTCATAATAGAAGCACTTAGTCTCGGGTTTGAGTTCAACTTTGGGTTGCTTCACTGGAGCAGCAACTGACTTGCTATCCATGAAGTTTCCCTCCTTGCTCTTGCCCTTTTCGAAACTAGTGGTTTGATTAACCATCAACACTTGACGCTCCTTCTTGATTTCTACCTTCGCGGTGTCAAACATCGCGAACAGCTCAGGGATCAATACTTCTATCCCTAGTGTATTATAGTTCATCACTAAGTTCTAGTAGCTTTAGTGACAGTGACTTGGAGAACTATATCAATCACTATCTTATCTGGAAGATCAACTCCCACTTGATTCAAGTGATTGTAGTACCCAGACAATCTGAGTACATGCTCAACGATTGAGCTATTCTCCTTCATCTTACAAGCAAAGAATCTTGTTGGAGATCTCATATCTTGCAACAAAGGCACGAGCCTGAGATCACAATCTCTGCTCCTAGAACATCTCATATGTTCCGTGACGTTCAAAACGTTTTGGAGCCTCAATTCTAAGCCGTAATGCATGACGCACTAAACTATCAAGTAGTCATCGAAACGTGCCTGTTAGATGTTCACAACATCTATAGACGACGCTAGAGGGGGTGGCGCACCGAGCGGTGCATTAAGGACATAAGCCTTCTGTGCAGCAATGAGGACAATCCTCAGATCACGGACCCAGTCCACAATTTTGCTACCAACATCTTTCAATTCTATTTCTCTAGGAACATATAAAAACACACGGGAGCTACAGTGCGAGCTAGTAATCTACAACATCATTTGCAAAGACACTTTGACTATGTTCATGATAATGAGTTCAATTAATCATATTACTTAAGAACTCCCACTCAAATTGACATCCCTCCGATCATTCGAGTGATACATGATCCAAATTCACCAACTCAAGTCCGATCATCACGTGAGTTGAGGTGGCTGCAATGGTGAACATCATTATGTTGATCATATCTACTATATGACTCATGTTCGACCTTTCGGTCTCTCGTGTTCCGAGGCCATGTCTGTACATGCTAGGCTCGTCAAGTTTAACCCGAGTGTTCTGCGCGTGCAAATCTGGCTTGCACCCGTTGTATGTGAACGTAGAGTCTATCACACCCGATCATCACGTGGTGTGTCAACACGACGAACTTTCGCAACGGTGCACACTTGGGGAGAACACAATTTAGCTTGAAATTAAGTGAGGGATCACCTTATAATGCTACCGTCGTCCTAAGAAAAATAAGGTGCATAAAAAGGATTAACATCACATGCAAATCATAAGTGACATGATATGGCCATGAACTTGTGCTTTTGATCTCCATCTAGAAAGCACCGGCATGATCTCCATCGTCACCGGCACAACACCATGATCTCCATCATATTGATCTCCATCAATGTGTTGCCATTGGGGTTGTCACGCCCTGCATGCTTCTACTACTATTGCTACCGTAGCGATAAAGTAAAGCATTACATAGCGCTTAATGATTGACACGCAGGTCATACAATAATTAAAGACAACCCTATGGCTCCTGCCGGTTGCCGTACTCATCGACATGCAAGTCGTGATAATCTATACATCACATGATCATCTCATACATCACATATATCTCATCATGTAATTGGCCATATCACATCACAACATACCCTGCAAAAACAAGTTAGACGTCCTCTAATTGTTGTTGCATATTTTACGTGGCTGCTATGGGTATCTAGCAAGAACGATTCTCACCTACGCATAAACCACAACGGTGATACACTAGTTTGCTTTTCAACCTTCTCAAGGACCGCCTTTGTCGAATCCGATCCAACTAAAGTGAGAGAAACTGTCACCCGCAAGCCATCTAGGCAACAAGTTGCGTCGAGGGAACCGGTCTCTCGTAAGTGTACGAGTAATGTTGGTCCGGGCCGCTTCATCTCACAATCCCACTGAACCAAAATACGACCAAGGGAGGAAGCAATCTAAGCATCAACGCCCACAAACCTTTTGTGTTCTACTCGAGATCTCATCGAACCATCAACCTAGCTCATGATGCCACTGTTGGGGAACGTCGCATGGGAAACAAAATTTTTCCTACGCACACGCAAACCTATCCATGGTGATGAGCATCTACGAGAGGGAGAGTGGATCTACGTACCCTTGTAGATCGCTAAGCGGGAAGCGTTAAGAAACGCGGTTGGTGTAGTCGAACATCTTCGCGATCCAAATCGCCGAGCGTCCCGCGATCTCATCACGATCCGTCCCGCGATCCAATCACGATCCGTCCCGTGAACTCATCACGATCCGTCCCGCGATCTCATCACGATCCGTCTCACGATCTTGATCACGATCTGTCCTACGAACTCATCACGATCCGTTCCGCGATCTCATCACGAACCGTCTCGCGATCTCGATCACGGTCCTTCCGATCTAGCGCCGAACGGACGGCACCTCCGCGTTCAGCACACGTGCAGCTTGATGACGATCTCCACCATCTTGATCCAGCAAGAGGAGGTGGGGAGGAGAGAGAGTTCACCGGCAGCGTGACGGCGCTCCGGTGATGGTGGTGGAGTGATTCCGGCAGGGCTTCGCCTAAGCGCTGCGGAAAACCGATCTAGAGGAGAAACTGTGCACCGGTGAAACGGGTAGCACGTGGCCGGAAATTCTGTCCAAAAACCACCCAATCCACTAGTATATATAGGAGGAGAGGAGAGGAGAGGCAGCCAAGGCCTTTGGGTCGGCCGAAATAGGAGGTGGGAGCAATCCTACTTCACCTCCAATCCTAGTTGGAGTAGGATTGCCTCCTATTGGCTGATTTTCCACTTTTTGCTTTAGGACTTTCTCTCCTGCGCCATGGGCCTTTGTGGCTGTTTTCCCAGCCCACTAAGGGCTGGTTATTATTCTCCCACAGCCCATGGACCTCTTGGGGTCGAAATACCCCTCCCGGAGGTCCTCCGGTACACTACCGGCACTCCCGGTACAATACCGATACTCCCGGTACACTACCGATGAGCCCGAAACTTTTCCGGAAACCAAACTGGGACTTCCTATATATGAATCTTTACCTCCGGACCATTCCGGAGCTCCTCGTGACGTCCGGGATCTCATCCGGGACTCCGAACAACCTTCGGTCACCACCATACATAACTCTACACTACCGAAACGTCACCGAACCTTAAGTGTGCAGACCCTGCGGGTTCGAGAACTATGTAGACATGACCGAGACACCTCTACGGTCAATAACCAATGGCGGGACCTGGACGTCCACATTGGTTCCTACATATTCTACGAAGATCTTTATCGGTCGAACCTCTATGTCAAGGATTCAGTTAATCCCGTATATCGTTCCCTTTGTTCTTCGGTATGTTACTTGCCCGAGATTCGATCGTCGGTATCTCCATACCTAGTTCAACCTCGTTACCGTCAAGTCTCTTTACTCGTTCCGTAATACAAGATCCCGCAACTAACAATTAGTCACATTGCTTGCAAGGCTTATTGTGATGTTCCATTACCGAGTGGGCCCCGAGATACCTCTCCGTTACACGGAGTAACAAATCCCAGTCTCGATCCATGCCAACTCAACAAACACCATCGGAGATACCTATAGAGCACCTTTATAGTCACCCAGTTACGTTGCGACGTTTGATACACACAAGGCACTCCTCCGATATCCGTGAGTTGCATGATCTCATGGTCATAGGAACATATACTTGACATGCAGAAAACAGTAGCAATAAACTGAAACGATCATATGCTATGTTTGTAGTTTGGGTCTTATCCATCACATCATTCTCCTAATGATGTGATCCCGTTATCAAATGACATCTCATGTCCATGGCTAGGAAACCTTAACCATCCTTTGATCAACGAGCTAGTCTACTAGAGGCATACTAGGGACATGGTGTTGTCTATGTATCCACACATGTATCTGAGTTTCCGATCAATACAATTATAGCATGGATAATAAACGATTATCACGAACAAGGAAATATGATAATAACTAATCTATTATTGCCTCTAGGGCATATTTCCAACACGTGCATCATGTTTCTCACGTCCAGCAAAAATAATAATGAAAAAGGGAATGCAACACGAGGACTTCCCAAGAGCTCACCCATCCTAGTACTACTCTCGCCCAAGCACGCTTAACTTCGGAGTTCTCATGGGATCCGGTGCTTTAGTGCTGGTATAATCGCATCCGACATGTTTCTAATCCCTTCGTCCCTTATGCTCGCCCCTCCTAGCTCCACTACATACTCTACCGTACATTCCTTGCCACCGCTCGATACTTCACCATACTACTTTCTCTCCACCTCAACAACAGTTCCCACGTTTAACACGGTTTTCACCCCTCCCACTCCGTCGCCACGTTCCCACGAGTTTTCACACGCCGTCGAACGATTTCAGAAAGCGGTGCCAGTGTATAGTGCGCCATTACTAGTTCAAAGTAGTAATGCCGCACCACCTAACTTGTGCGCCATTAGTAACCAGGGTTACTAATGACGCATTTGTAGGCGGTGCGCCATTAATAACCTGCACTACTGCAAAATGCACCCCCCCCGTGGACCGCCTCTTCAGTTTTAAAAAAAATAAAAGAAAATGATGGAAATGTCAAAGAAACAAGAGAAATTAAGTTTCCCATGTGATATGTGGTCTAGTTGTTTCGAAAATTTAGAAATATGAATTTTGACTTTATTTGCAAAATATCTCTGGAATTTAGTAAAATGGGCATAACTTTTGCATACGAACTCGGATTAAAAACATTTTTATATGAAAAATCTGTTGGTAGACGTAGTACTAAATCAAAATTTTCCTACGTTCACCAAGATCTATCTATGGAGAAACCAGCAACGAGAGGGGAGAGATTGCATCTTCATACCTTTGAAGATCGCTAAGCGGAAGCATTACAAGAACGCGGTTGATGGAGTCGTACTCGCAGCGATTCAGATCGCGGTAGATCCGATCAAGTGCCGAACGGACGGCACCTCCGCGTTCAACACACGTGCAGCCCGGTGACGTCTCCAACACCTTGATCCAGCAAGGAGGAAGGAGAGGTTGGGGAAGGGCTCCAACAGCAGCACGACGGCGTGGTGGTGGTGGAGTAGCAAGGTATTCCGACAGGGCTTCGCCTAAGCGCTGCGGAGGAGGAAGAAGAGAGGTAGGGCTTCGCCGTGAGAGAGAGAGATCAAATCCTGTCTCAAAACATCCAAAACCTCAAGTATATATAGGAGGAGGGACGTGGAGGGATGGCTTGGCCTCTACTCCAAAGAGGAGATGGCCGGTCGAATTAAAGGGAGAGTCCACCTCCCACAAGGGAGGTGGATCTCCTCCTTTTAAATCCTTTTTGCCTTATCTCCTTATCTCCAGCCACATGGGCCTTTAGCAAAAGTCTTGCCCAGCCCAATAAGGGCTGGCACACTTTATCTAACAGCCCATGTGGTCCTTTGGTCGTCACACCCCTCCCGGGGTCCTCCGGCACCCTCCCGGCACTCCCGGTACACTACCGATGAGCCCGAAAACTTTCCGGTGACCAAAACTGGACTTCCTATATATCAATCTTTACCTCCGGACCATTCCGGAGCTCCTCGTGACGTCCGGGATCTCATCCGGGACTCCGAACAACCTTCGGTAATCACGTATACCTTTTCCCTATAACCCTAGCGTCATCGAACCTTAAGTGTGTAGACCCTACGGGTTCGGGAGACACGTAGACATGACCGAGACACTTCTCCGGCCAATAACCAACAGCGGGATCTGGATACCCATGTTGGCTCCCACGTACTCCACGATGATCTCATCGGATGAACCACGATGTCGGGGATTCAATCAATCCCGTATACAATTCCCTTTGTCTATCGGTATGGTACTTGCCCGAGATTCGATCGTCGGTATCCCTATACCTTGTTCAATCTCGTTACTGGCAAGTCTCTTTACTCGTTCCGTAATACATCATCCCGTGGCTAACTCCTTAGTCACATTGAGCTCATTATGATGATGTCTTACCGAGTGGGCCCAGAGATACCTCTCCGTCACACGGAGTGACAAATCCCAGTCTCGATTCGTGCCAACCCAACAGATACTTTCGGAGATACCCGTAGTGCACCTTTATAGCCACCCAGTTACGTTGTGATGTTTGGCACACCCAAAGCATTCCTACGGTATCCGGGAGTTGCACAATCTCATGGTCTAAGGAAACGATACTTGACATTGAAAAGCTTTAGCAAACGAACTACACGATCTTGTGCTATGCTTAGGATTGGGTCTTGTCCATCACATCATTCTCCTAATGATGTGATCCCGTTATCAATGACATCCAATGTCCATGGCCATGAAACCGTGACCATCTATTGATCAACGAGCTAGTCAACTAGAGGCTCACTAGGGACATGTTGTGGTCTATGTATTCACACATGTATTATGGTTTCCGGTTAACACAATTATAGCATGAACAATAGACAATTATCATGAACAAGGAAATACAATAATAACCATTTTATTATTGCCTCTAGGGCATATTTCCAACAGTCTCCCACTTGCACTAGAGTCAATAATCTAGTTCACATCACCATGTGATCAACACTTACATCACCATGTGATCATATCATCATGTGATTAACACCCAATAAGTTCTGGGGTTTGTTCATGTCCTGCTCGTGAAAGAGGTTTTAGTCAACGGGTCTGCGACATTCAGATCCGTGTGTACCTTACAAACTTTCCATGTCATATTTGTAGATACTGCTCCCACGGTCCACTTGGAGCTATTCCAAATGGCTGCTCCACTATACGTAGCTGGATTTCTACTAAGAGTCATCCGGATTGGCTTTAAAGCTTGCATCATCGTAACACTTTACGATGAACTCTTTATCACCTCCATAATCGAGAAATATTTCCTTAGTTCTCAAGTTACTAAGGCTAACTTTGACCGCTGTCCAGTGATCCACTCTTGGATTACTCTTGTACCCCTTGACAGACTCATGGCAAGGCACACACAGGTGCGGTACACAGCATGGCATACTATATAGAGCCTATGGCTAAAGCATAGGAGATGACACTCATCTCTTCTTTATCTTCTGCCGTGGTCGGGTATTGAGTCTTACTCAATTTCACACCTTACAATACAGTCAAGAACTCCTTCTTTGACCCATCTATTTTGAACTCCTTCAAAAACTTGTCAAGGTATGTCTTCGTCGAAACAACTTATCAAGCGAATAGATCTATCCCTATAGATCTTGATGCTCAATAAAATAGTAGCTTTATCTGGGTCTTCCTTTAAAAAAAAACTTTTCAAAGAACCCTTCATGCTCTTCCAGAAATTCTACATCATTTCCGATCAATAATATGTCAACTACATATTCTTATAAGAAATTCTATAGTGCTCTCACTCACTTTCTTGCAAATACAAGTTTCTCATAAACTTTGTATAAACTTAAACACTTTGATCACCTCATCAAAGCATATATTCCAACTCCGAGATGCTTGCTCCAGTCCATAGAAGGATCGCTGGAGTTTGCATATTATTAGCATCCTTAGGATTGACAAAACCTTCTGGTTGTATCACATACAACTCTTCCTCACAGAAACCATTACGGAAACCTTGTTTTGTCATCCATCTGCCAGATTTCATAATCGAAAAATGCAGCAACTGCTAACAAAATTTTAATAGACTTTTAGCATCGCTACAGATGAGACAATCTCATTGCAGTCAACTCCTTGAACTTGGCAGAAACTTCTTTGCGACAAGTCGAGCTTTATAAACGGTGACATTTCACCATTAGCATCTATGTTTATCTCAAAGGTCCATTTGTACTCAATGACCCGCCATTCAACAGGCAAGTCTACCAAAGTCCATACTTGGTTTTCATACATGGATCCTTTCTCGGATTTCATGGCTCCTAGCCATTTGTTGGAATCCGGGCCCACCATCGCTTCTCCATAGTTCGTAGGTTCATCGTTGTCCAACAACATGATTTCCAAGACAGGGTTGTCGTACTACTCAGGAGCAGTACGCGTCCTTGTCGACCTACGAGGTTCGATAGTGACTTGATCCGAAGCTTCATGATCATCATCATTAACTTCCTTTTCAACTGAGTAGGCTCTACAGAAACATCTTTCTGTGTTGCGCTATTCTCTGGTTGAAACAAAGGTTCAACAACCTTATCAAGTTCTATCTTCCTCCCACTCAATTCTTTCGAGAGAAACTCTTTCTCAAGAAAGGACCCGTTCTTAGCAACAAACACCTTTTGCGCTTGGATCTGAGATAGAATGTATACCCAATGTCTCATTAGGGTATTCTATGAAGATGCATTTGTCTGCTTTGGGTTCGAGCTCACTATGTGAAAAACCCATTTTCACATAAGCGTCGCAGCCCCAAATACTAAGAAATGACAGCTTAGGCTTCTATCAAACAATAATTCACACGGTGTCATCTCAACAGACTTAGATGGTGCCCTATTAAAGTTAATGGATTTGTCTTTAATGCATAACCCCATAATGATAGTGGTAAAACGATAAGAGACATCATAGTACTCACTATATCCAATAGAGCACGACTATGACGTTCGAACACACCATCACACTATGGTGTTCCAGGAGGCGTGAGCTGTGAAACAACTTCCACATTGTCTAAAATTGCATACCAAACTCGTAACTTAGATATCACCTCCATGATCATATCATAGACATTTATCTTCTTGTCACGATGATCTTTAACTTCACTCTGAAACTCCTTGAACCTTTCAAACATTTCAGATTCGTGTTTCATTAAGTAAATATCCCCATATTTACTCAAATCATCAGTGAAGGTAAAACAACGATATCCACTGTGTGTTTCAACACTCATTGGACCACATACATCAACATGTATTAATTCCAATAAGCCACTTGCCCGCTCCATCATATTGGATGACGGGGTCTCAGTCATCTTGCCCAAGAGGCATGGCTCGCATGTCTCAACCGATTCAAAATCGAGTGAGTCAAAAATCCATCAGCATGGAGTTTCTTTCATGCGATTTATACCAATATGACATTACGTGGCAGTGCCACAAGCATGTGGTACTATCATTATTAACTTTGTATCTTTTGGTACCAATGTTATGAATATGTGTACTACTACGATCATGATTCGATAAACCATTTCGAGTGGGTGCATGACCATTGAAGGCATTATCCATGTAAACAGAATAACCATTATTCTCTAACTTATATGAATAACCGTATCGCACTAATCATGATCTAATCACGTTTATGCTCAACGCAAACACCAAATAACATTTATTTAGGTTTATCACAAATCCTGAAGGTAGAGAGAGCGTGCGATGGTGATCACATCAATCTTGGAAATACTTCCAACACACATCGTCACCTTTCACCTAGCTAGTCTCCATTTACTCCGTAGCTTTTATTTCGAGTTGCTAACACTTAGCAACCGAACCGGTATCTAATACCCAGGTGCTACTAGGAGTACCAGCAAGGTACACATCACTAACACGTATATCAAATATACTTCCATTGACATTACCAGCCTTCTTATCTACCAAGCATCTAGGGTTTTTTCGCTTCAGCGAACATTCTCCTCATAACAGAAGCACTTAGTCTCGGGTTCGGGCTCAACCTTGGGTTTCTTCACTAGAGCAACAACTGGCTTGCCATTCCTGAAGTTTTTCCCTTCTTGCCCTTGCCCCTTTTGAAACTAGTGGTTTTCACTTAACCATCAACACTTGATGCTCCTTATTGATTTCTACCTTCGTGGTGTCAAACATCACGAACAACTCAGGGATCATCTTATCCATCCCTGGCATGTTATAGTTCATCACGAAGCTCTAGTAGCTTGGTGGCAGTGACTTGGAGAACTGCATTAATCACTATCTCATCTGGAAGATTAATTCCCACTTGATTCAAGTGATTGTAGCACCCAGACAATCTGAGCACACGCTCAGCGATTGAGCTATTCTCCTTTATCTTTTAGACAAAGAATCTTGTTGGAGGTCTCATACCTCTCAACATAGGCACGAGCCTGAGATCACAATCTCAGCTCCTAGAACATCTCATATGTTCCGTGACGTTCAAAACGTTTTGGAGCCTCAATTCTAAGCCGTAATGCATGACGCATTGAACTATCACGTAGTCACCAAAAAGTGCCTGTCATATGTTCACAACATCTACAGACAGCGCTTGAGGGAGTGGTGCAGTTAGCGGTACATCAAAAACATAAGCTTTCTGTGCAGCAATGAGGACAATCCTCAGATCACGGACCCAGTCCGCATTATTGCTACCATCAACTTTCAACTTACTTTTCTCTAGGATTGTATCAATAAAACTGTGGAGCTACAGCGCGAGCTATCTATGACATAATTTGCAAGGACATTTTTAGACTAAGTTCATGATAATTAAGTTCATTTAATCAAATTATTAATGAACTCCCACTTAGATAGACATCTCTCTAGTCTTCCAAGTGATACATGATCCATGTCAACTAGCCCGTGTCCGATCATCACGTGAGACGGACTAGTCATCCATGGTGAACATCTCTATGTTGATCGTATCTTCTATACGACTCATGTTCGACCTTTCGGTCTTCCGTGTTCCGAGGCCATGTCTGTACATGCTAGGCTCGTCAAGTCAACCTAAGTGTTTCGCATGTGTAAATCTGGCTTACACCCGTTGTATGCGAACGTTAGAACCTATCACACCCGATCATCACGTGGTGCTTCGGAACGACGATCCTTAGCAACGGTGCACAGTTAGGGTGAACACCTTTCTTGAAATTTTATTGAGAGATCATCTTATTTACTACCGTCGTTCTATGCAAATAAGATGTAAACATGATAAACATCACATGCAATCAATATAGTGACATGATATGGCCAATATCATCTTGCTCCTTTGATCTCCATCTTCGGGGCACCATGATCATCACTGTCACCGGCACGACACCATGATCTCCATCATCATGATCTCCATCATTGTGTCTACATGAAGTTGTCTCGCCAAATATTACTTCTACTACTACAGCTAACGTTTAGCAATAAAGTAAAGTAATTACATGGCGTTTATGATTGACACGCAGGTCATACAATGATATAAGACAACTCCTATGGCTCCTGCCGGTTGTCATAGTCATCGACATGCAAGTCGTGAACCCTATTACAAGAACATGATCAATCTCATACATCACAATGCATCACATCACATCCTTTTGGCCATATCACATCACACGGCATATGCTGCAAAAACAAGTTAGACGTCCTCTAATTTGTAGTTGCAAGTTTTTACGTGGTTGCTATAGGTTTCTAGCAAGAACGTTTCTTACCTACGTCAAAACCACAACGTGATATGCCAATTGCTATTTACCCTTCATAAGGACCCTTTTCATCGAATCCAATCCGACTAAGGTGGGAGAGACAGACACCCGCTAGCCACCTTATGCAACTAGTGCATGTCAGGCGGTGGAACCGGTCTCACGTAAGCGTACGTGTAAGGTTGGTCCGGGCCGCTTCATCCCACAATACCGTCGAATCAAGATAAGACTAGTAACGGCAAGCATATTAACAAAATCGACGCCCACAACTGCTTTGTGTTCTACTCGTGCATAGATTTTATGCATAGACCTAGCTCATGATGCCACTGTTGGTAGACGTAGTAGTAAATCAAAATTTTCCTACGTTCACCAAGATCTATCTATGGAGAAACCAGCAACGAGAGGGGAGAGATTGCATCTTCATACCTTTGAAGATCGCTAAGCGGAAGCATTACAAGAACGCGGTTGATGGAGTCGTACTCGCAGCGATTCAGATCGCGGTAGATCCGATCAAGTGCCGAACGGACGGCACCTCCGCGTTCAACACACGTGCAGCCCGGTGACGTCTCCAACACCTTGATCCAGCAAGGAGGAAGGAGAGGTTGGGGAAGGGCTCCAACAGCAGCACGACGGCGTGGTGGTGGTGGAGTAGCAAGGTATTCCGACAGGGCTTCGCCTAAGCGCTGCGGAGGAGGAAGAAGAGAGGTAGGGCTTCGCCGTGAGAGAGAGAGATCAAATCCTGTCTCAAAACATCCAAAACCTCAAGTATATATAGGAGGAGGGACGTGGAGGGCTGGCTTGGCCTCTACTCCAAAGAGGAGATGGCCGGCCGAATTAAAGGGAGAGTCCACCTCCCACAAGGGAGGTGGATCTCCTCCTTTTAAATCCTTTTTGCCTTATCTCCTTATCTCCAGCCACATGGGCCTTTAGCAAAAGTCTTGCCCAGCCCAATAAGGGCTGGCACACTTTATCTAACAGCCCATGTGGTCCTTTGGTCGTCACACCCCTCCCGGGGTCCTCCGGCACCCTCCCGGCACTCCCGGTACACTACCGATGAGCCCGAAAACTTTCCGGTGACCAAAACTGGACTTCCTATATATCAATCTTTACCTCCGGACCATTCCGGAGCTCCTCGTGACGTCCGGGATCTCATCCGGGACTCCGAACAACCTTCGGTAATCACGTATACCTTTTCCCTATAACCCTAGCGTCATCGAACCTTAAGTGTGTAGACCCTACGGGTTCGGGAGACACGTAGACATGACCGAGACACTTCTCCGGCCAATAACCAACAGCGGGATCTGGATACCCATGTTGGCTCCCACGTACTCCACGATGATCTCATCGGATGAACCACGATGTCGAGGATTCAATCAATCCCGTATACAATTCCCTTTGTCTATCGGTATGGTACTTGCCCGAGATTCGATCGTCGGTATCCCTATACCTTGTTCAATCTCGTTACTGGCAAGTCTCTTTACTCGTTCCGTAATACATCATCCCGTGGCTAACTCCTTAGTCACATTGAGCTCATTATGATGATGTCTTACCGAGTGGGCCCAGAGATACCTCTCCGTCACACGGAGTGACAAATCCCAGTCTCGATTCGTGCCAACCCAACAGATACTTTCGGAGATACCCGTAGTGCACCTTTATAGCCACCCAGTTACGTTGTGATGTTTGGCACACCCAAAGCATTCCTACGGTATCCGGGAGTTGCACAATCTCATGGTCTAAGGAAACGATACTTGACATTGAAAAGCTTTAGCAAACGAACTACACGATCTTGTGCTATGCTTAGGATTGGGTCTTGTCCATCACATCATTCTCCTAATGATGTGATCCCGTTATCAATGACATCCAATGTCCATGGCCATGAAACCGTGACCATCTATTGATCAACGAGCTAGTCAACTAGAGGCTCACTAGGGACATGTTGTGGTCTATGTATTCACACATGTATTATGGTTTCCGGTTAACACAATTATAGCATGAACAATAGACAATTATCATGAACAAGGAAATACAATAATAACCATTTTATTATTGCCTCTAGGGCATATTTCCAACAAAATCATCTACTCAAAAAGTTACATCCGAATTCTCACGTGCATCATCTACTTTTGCACACGAACTCGGATTAAAAACTTTTTCAATATTTACCGCGCACGTGCATCATGTTTCTCACGTGCAGCAAAAATAATAATGAAAAAGGGAATGCAACACGAGGACTTCCCAAGAGGTGACCCATGCTAGTACTAGTCTCGCCCAAGCAAGCTTAACGTCGGAGTTCTGATGGGATCCGGTGCTTTAGTGTTGGTATGATCGCATCCGACATGTTTATAATCCCTTCGTCCCTTATGCTCGCCCCTCCCACCTCCACTACATACTCTACCGTACATTCCTTGCCACCGCTCGATACATCACCATACTACTTTCCCTCCACCTCAACAACAGTTCCACGTTTAACACGGTTTTCACCCCTCCCACTCAGTCGCCACGTTGCCACGAGTTTTCACACGGCGTCGAACGATTTCAGAAAGCGGTGCAAGTGTATAGTGCGCCATTACTAGTTCAAACTAGTAATGGCGCACCACCTAACTTGTGTGCCATTAGTAACCAGGGTTACTAATGACGCATTTTAGGTGGTGCGCCATTAGTAACCTGCACTACTCCAAAATGCACCCCCCCCCCCCGTGGACCGCCTTTTCAGTTTTAAAAAAAGTAAAAGAAAATGATGGAAATGTCAAAAAAACAAGAGAAATTAAGTTTCCAATGTGATATGTGGTCTAGTTGTTTCGAAAATTTACAAATCTGAATTTTGACTTTATTTGCAAAATCTCTTTGGAATTTAGTAAAATGGGCATAACTTTTGCATACGAACTCGGATTAAAAACTTTTTTATATGAAAAATCATCTACTCGAAAAGTTACATCCGAATTCTCACGTGCATCATCTACTTTTGCATACGAACTCGGATTAAAAACTTTTTCAATATTTACCGCGCACGTGCATCATGTTTCTGAGGTGCAGAAAAAATAATAATGAAAAAGGGAATGCAACACGAGGACTTCCCAAAAGGTCACCCATCCTAGTACAACTCTCGCCCAAGCACACTTAACTTCGGAGTTCTGATGGGATCCGTTGCTTTAGTGCTGGTATGATCGCATCCGACATGTTTCTAATCCCTTCGTCCCTTATGCTCGCCCCTCCCAGCTCCACTACATACTCTACCGTACATTCCATGCCACCGCTCGATACTTCACCATACTACTTTCGGTCCACCTCAACAACTGTTCCCACGTTTAACACCGTTTTCACCCCTCCCACTCCGTCGCCACGTTGCCACGAGTTTTCACACGCCGTCGAACGATTTCAGAAAGCGGTGCCAGTGTATAGTGCGCCATTACTAGTTCAAACTAGTAATGGCGCACCACCTAACTTGTGCGCCATTAGTAACCAGGGTTCCTAATGACGCATTTGTAGGTGGTCCGCCATTAATAACCTGCACTACTGCAAAATGCACCCCCCCCGCCGTGGACCGCCTTTTCAGTTTTAAAAAAAATAAAACAAAATGATGGAAATGTCAAAAAAACAAGAGAAATTAAGTTTCCCATGTGATATGTGGTCTAGTTGTTTCCAAAATTTACAAATATGAATTTTGACTTTATTTGCAAAATCTCTGTGGAATTTAGTAAAATGGACATAAGTATTGCATACGAACTCGGATTAAAAACTTTTTTATATGAAAAATCATCTACTCGAAAAGTTACATCCGAATTCTCACGTGCATCATCTACTTTTGCATACTAACTCGGATTAAAAACTTTTTCAATATTTACCGCGCACGTGCATCATGTTTCTCACGTGCAGCAAAAATAATAATGAAAAAGGGAATGCAACACAAGGACTTCCCAAGAGGTCACCCATCCTAGTACTTCTCTCGCCCAAGCACGCTTAACTTCGGAGTTCTGATGGGATCCGGTGCTTTAGTGCTGGTATGATCGCATCCGACATGTTTCTAATCCCTTCGTCCCTTATGCTCGCCCCTCGCAGCTCCATTACGTACTCTACCGTACATTCCTTGCCACCGCTCGATACTTCACCATACTACTTTCTCTCCACCTCAACAACAGTTCCCACGTTTAACACGGTTTTCACCCCTCCCACTCCGTCGCCACGTTGCCACGAGTTTTCACACGTCGTCGAACGATTTCGGAAAGCGGTGCCAGTGTATAGTGCGCCATTACTAGTTCAAACTAGTAATGACGCACCACCTAACTTCTGCGCCATTAGTAACCAGGGTTACTAATGACGCATTTGTAGGTGGTGCGCCATTAGTAACCTGCACTACTGCAAAATGCACCCCCCCGTGGACCGCCTCTTCAGTTTTAAAAAAAATAAAAGAAAATGATGGAAATGTCAAAAAAACAAGAGAAATTAAATTTCCCATGTGATATGTGGTCTAGTTGTTTCGAAAATTTACAAATATGAATTTTGACTTTATTTGCAAAATCTCTCTGGATTTAGTAAAATGGGCATAACTTTTGCATACGAACTCGGATTAAAAACTTTTTTATATGAAAAATCATCTACTCGAAAAGTTACATCCGAATTCTCACGTGCATCATCTACTTTTGCATACGAACTCGGATTAAAAACTTTTTCAATACTTACCGCGCACGTGCATCATGTTTCTCACGTGCAGCAAAAATAATAATGAAAAAGGGAATGCAACACGAGGACTTCCCAAGAGGTCACCCATCCTAGTACTACTCTCGCCCAAGCACGCTTAACTTCGGAGTTCTCATGGGATCCGGTGCTTTAGTGCTGGTATAATCGCATCCGACATGTTTCTAATCCCTTCGTCCCTTATGCTCGCCCCTTCCAGCTCCACTACATACTCTACCGTACATTCCTTGCCACCGCTCGATACTTCACCATACTACTTTCTCTCCACCTCAACAACAGTTCCCACGTTTAACACGGTTTTCACCCCTCCCACTCCGTCGCCACATTGCCACGAGTTTTGACACGCCGTCGAACGATTTCAGAAAGCGGTGCCAGTGTATAGTGCGCCATTAGTAGTTCAAACTAGTAATGGCGCACCACCTAACTTGTGCCATTAGTAACATCAGTAACCTGCACTACTGCAAAATGCACCCCCCCAGTCGACCGCCTTTTCAGTTTTAAAAAAATAAAAGAAAATGATGGAAATGTCAAAAAAACAAGAGAAATTAAGTTTCGCATGTGATATGTGGTCTAGTTGTTTCGAAAATTTACAAATATGAATTTTGACTTTATTTGCAAAATCTCTCTGGAATTTAGTAAAATGGGCATAACTTTTGCATACGAACTCGGATTAAAAACTTTTTTATATGAAAAATTATCTACTCGAAAAGTTACATCCGAATTCTCACGTGCATCATCTAATTTTGCATACGAACTAGGATTAAAAACTTCTTCAATATTTACCGCGCACGTGCATCATGTTTCTCACGTGCAGCAAAAATAATAATGAAAAACGGAATGCAACACGAGGACTTCCCAAGAGGTCACCCATCGTAGTACTACTCTCGCCCAAGCACGCTTAACTTCGGAGTTCTGATGGTAACCGGTGCTTTAATGCTGGTATGATCGCATCCAACATGTTTCTAATCCCTTTGTCCCTTATGCCCGCCCCTCCCAGCTCCACTACATACTCTACCGTACATTCCTTGGCACCGCTCGATACTTCACCATACTACTTTCTCTCCACCTCAACAACAGTTCCCACGTTTAACACGGTTTTCACCCCTCCCACTCCGTCGCCACGTTGCCACGAGTTTTCACACGCCGTCGAACGATTTCAAAAAGCGGTGCCAGTGTATAGTGCGCCATTACTAGTTCAAACTAGTAATGGCGCACCACCTAACTTGTGCGCCATTAGTAACCAGCGTTACTAATGACGCATTTGTAGGTGGTGCGCCATTAGTAACCTGCACTACGGCAAAATGCACCCCCTTCCCCCCCGTGGACCGCCTTTTCTGTTTTTTTAAAAAAAGAAACTGATGGAAATGTCAAAAAAAAAGAGAAATTAAGTTTCCCATGTGATATGTGGTCCAGTTGTTTCGAAAATTTAAAAATATGAATTGTCACTTTATTTGCAAAATCTCTCTGGAATTTAGTAAAATGGGCATAACTTTTGCATACGAACTCGGATTAAAAACTTTTTTATATGAAAAATCATCTACTCGAAAAGTTACATCCGAATTCTCACGTGCATCATCTACTTTTGCATACGAACTCGGACTAAAAACTTTTTCAATATTTACCGCGCACGTGCATCATGTTTCTCACGTGCAGGAAAAATAATAATGAAAAAGGGAATGCAACACGAGGACTTCCCAGGAGGTCACCCATCCTAGTACTACTCTCGCCCAAGCACGCTTAACTTCGGAGTTCTGATAGGATCCGGTGCTTTAGTGCTGGTATGATCGCATCCAATATGTTTCCAATCCCTTCGTCGCTTATGCTCGCCCCTCCCAGCTCCACTACATACTCTACCGTACATTCCTTGCCACCACTCGATACTTCACCATACTACTTTCTCTCCACCTCAACAAAAGTTTCCACGTTTAACACGGTTTTCACACCTCCCACTCTGTCGCCACGTTGCCACAAGTTTTCACACGTCGTCGAACGATTTCAGAAAGCGGTGCCACTGTATAATGCGCCATTACTAGTTCAAACTAGTAATGGCGCACCACCTAACTTCTGCGCCATTAGTAACCAGGGTTACTAATGACGCATTTGTAGGTGGTGCGCCATTAGTAACCTGCACTACAACAAAATGCACCCCCCCCCGTGGACCGCCTTTTCGGTTTTAAAAAAGAGTAAAAGAAAATGATGGAAATGTCAAAAAAACAAGAGAAATTAAGTTTCCCATGTGATATGTGGTCTAGTTGTTTCGAAAATTTACAAATATGAATTTTGACTTTATTTGCAAAATCTCTCTGGAATTTAGTAAAATGGGCATAACTTTTGCATACGAACTCGGATTAAAAACTTTTTTATATGAAAAATCATCTACTCGAAAAGTTACATCCGAATTCTCACGTGCATCATCTACTTTTGCATACGAACTCGGATTAAAAACTTTTTCAATATTTACCGCGCACGTGCATCATGTTTCTCACGTGCAACAAAAATAATGATGAAAAAGGGAATGCAACACGAGGACTTCCCAGGAGGTCACCCATCCTAGTACTACTCTCGCCCAAGCACGCTTAACTTCGGAGTTCTGATGGAGATCCGGTGCTTTAGTGCTGGTATGATCGCATCCGACATGTTTCTAATCCCTTCGTCCCTTATGCTCGCCCTTCCAGCTCCACTACATACTCTACCGTACATTCCTTGCCACCGCTCGATACTTCACCATACTACTTTCTCTCCACCTCAACAACAGTTCCCACGTTTAACACGGTTTTCACCCCTCCCACTCCGTCGCCACGTTGCCACGAGTTTTCACACGCCGTCGAACGATTTCAGAAAGCGGTGCCAGTGTATAGTGCGCCATTACCAGTTCAAACTAGTAATGGCGCACCACCTAACTTGTGTGCCATTAGTAACCAGGGTTACTAATGACGCATTTGTAGGTGGTGCGCCATTAGTAACCTGCACTACTGCAAAATGCACCCCCCCCCCCGTGGACCGCCTTTTCGTTTTAAAAAAGAGTAAAAGAAAATGATGGAAATGTCAAAAAAACAAGAGAAATTAAGTTTCCCATGTGATATGTGGTCTAGTTGTTTCGAAAATTTACAAATATGAATTTTGACTTTATTTGCAAAATCTCTCTGGAATTTAGTAAAATGGGCATAACTTTTGCATACGAACTCGGATTAAAAACTTTTTTATATGAAAAATCATCTACTCGAAAAGTTACATCCGAATTCTCACGTGCATCATCTACTTTTGCATACGAACTCGGATTAAAAACTTTTTCAATATTTACCCGCCGGCACGTGCAGCAAAAATAATAATGAAAAAGGGAATGCAACACGAGGACTTCCCAGAAGGTCACCCATCCTAGTACTACTCTCGCCCAAGCACAGCTTAACTTCAGAGTTCTGATGGGATCCGGTGCTTTAGTGCTGGTATGATCGCATCCGACATGTTTCTAATCCCTTCGTCCCTTATGCTCGCCCCTCCCAGCTCCACTACATACTCTACCGTACATTCCTTGCCACCGCTCGATACTTCACCATACTACTTTCCGGTCCACCTCAACAACATGTTCCCACCGTTTAACACCGTTTTCACCCCTCCCACTCCGTCGCCACGTTGCCACGAGTTTTCACACGCCGTCGAACGATTTCAGAAAGCGGTGCCAGTGTATAGTGCGCCATTACTAGTTCAAACTAGTAATGGCGCACCACCTAACTTGTGCGCCATTAGTAACCAGGGGTTCCTAATGACGCATTTGTAGGTGGTCCGCCATTAATAACCTGCCACTACTGCAAAATGCACCCCCCCCCCGCCGTGGACCGCCTTTTCAGTTTTAAAAAAATAAAACAAAATGATGGAAATGTCAAAAAAACAAGAGAAATTAAGTTTCCCATGTGATATGTGGTCTAGTTGTTCCAAAATTTACAAATATGAATTTTGACTTTATTTGCAAAATCTCTG
>JAAAWK010000782.1:0-17740 GCA_022496015.1 Hordeum marinum
CTCTTTTTCTTCTTCTTTTCTTCTTTTCTTCTCTTTTCTAGTCTTCTTTTCTTCTTCTCTTTTCTCTTCTTCTTCTTCTTTTTTTCTTCTTCTAGTCTTCTTCTTCTTCTTCTCTTCTTCTTCTAACTTCTTACCCATTTTGCAGATTTGATTCACTTCACGGAAGCTTGCGTTCATGGAGTCCTTGTCCTTCCTTTTTTGTTTTGATTTTGTAGGATGAACAGTGTGAAACTATTGTAATATGGTGGAACTTGCGTATGTTTTGATTTGGTATATGTGTTGGATGATCATATATGGTATATGTGTTGGATATGATTTGCAGATTTGATTTGGTATATGTGTTGGATATAGTTTATTATGTGTTGGATGAGACTATTGTTTGCCTTATTATGTGAAATATATATATATCATATATTTACATTGAAATTGCTTTGATATAACAAAAAACAGAATAAAAAGTGGCAATACAACCCCTTTGCTGTCTGCCGCGGACGGCAAAGTTGCCACGTGGCGGCCACCTGTAAACCTGGGAAGCCTCTTTGCCGTCCGCAGCCGACGGCAAAGAGGGACTGGAGGCAGACGGCAAAGGCTCGCCTGTTGCCAGGCTGGGCGCTTTACCTCTTTGTCGTCTACGGCAGACGGCAAAGAGGGGCTGGAGGCAGACGGCAACGGCCTCTTTGCCGTCCGCGACAGACGGCAAAGACCGGCTGGGGGGCAGACGGCAAACGCTTGGGGTCTGTTAGCTGCCTAACACTGGCGCCGTCAGCAGTACGCCATCCAGTTCCTTTGCCGTCTGCAAGCGGACGGCAAAGAATCTTAGCCATCCGCTTGACCGAAGCAGACGGCAAAGGACCCCTTTGCCGGAGTTCACTGGGCCCAAAATTGTGCCGTCCGCTAGCGGACGACAAAGGTCTTTGTTGTCTGCTTTCTGCCCTTTGCCGTCTCCCATGGCAGACGGCAAATGTCCTGATTCCAGTAGTGTGTGGTCCAATGAGCACAGCGGCCAGAGGTGGCTATCAGTACTTCGTGACTTTTACCGATGACTTGAGTAGATATAGATATATCTATTTGATGAGGCACCATTCGGAAGCTTTTGAAAAGTTCAAAGAGTTTCAGAACAAGGTTGAAAATCAGCTTGGCAAGACGATAAACTTCTATGGTCAGATCATGGAGGTGAGTACATGAGGCAGGAGTTTGATAATCATCTGGAAAGCCGAGGTATAGTACCTCAGCTCACACCTTCGGGTACGCCGTAGAGAAACGGTGTGTCAGAAGGTAGAAATCGAACCTTGTTGGACATGGTCCGGTCAATGATGCGCAAATCAGATTTACCCTTTTCATTCTGGGGATACACTCTAGAAACTGCAGCTTTCACACTTAATAGGGTACCATCTAAATCTGTAGAAAAGACACCACATGAGATGTGGACTGGGAAGACACCTAGTTTGTCTTTTCTAAAGATTTTGGGTTGTGAAGCATTTGTCAAGCGACTCATGTCGGACAAGCTTACACCCAAGTCAGATAAATGCATATTCATGGGATATCCGAGGGAAACCTTGGGATATAACTTCTACAACTGAGAAGAGAACAAAGTGTTTGTTGCTCGAAACGGGGTTTTCCTAGAGAAAGAGTTTCTCAATTGGGAGGTCAGTGGGAGAACGGTGCAACTCGAAGAAATTCAGAGCCACTCGGGGACGACTCGGCTGGTGATGAGATCATACCGGAGTTGATTAGAGAACTCGTAGTGGAGTCGGCACCGGAGCCACAGAGGTCGGAAAGATTGCGCAGAGTGTGCGATGTATTGTGCTGGAAAGTGACGAGCCGACCACATATGCGGAAGTGATGGTGAGCCCAGATTCCGAGGCATGGCTCGAGGCCATGAGATCCGAGAGTTAAAGTACATGGATGAGAATCAAGTCTGGGACTTGGTTGATCCGCCACCTGGCGTAGTTGCCATTGGATGCAAATGGGTCTTTAAGAAGAAAACCGATGTGGATGGAAATGCTTAGATCCATAAAGCTCGGCTTGTCGCTAAGGTTATGGACAAGTTCAAGGAATTGACTATGAAGAGACCTACTTGCTGGTAGCGATGCTAAAGTCGGTGGGGATCATACTATCTATAGCTGCATATTTCGATATGAGATATGGCAGATGGATGTCAAAATCTCTTTCCTCCATGGGAATTTAAAAGAGCACGTATACATGATACAACCCAAAGGTTTTGTCGATCCAACTAACGCTGGTAAAATATGCAAGCTCAAGAGATCCATTTATGGATTGAGGCAAGCATCTCGGAGTTGGAACATTCATTTTGATGAAGTCATCATTGACCTTGGTTTCGTCAGAACGAAAAGGACTATTGTTTATACAAGAAGTCTCATGGGAGCTGGTAGTATTTTTATCTTGTATGTGGATGACATACTGCTGATCGGAAATGATGATTCAATGCTAAACTCAGTCAAGGAATCATTCAATGGCAAGTTTTCTATGAAAGGCTTTGGAGAGGTAGTGTACATTTTAGGCATCAAGATCTATAGAGATAGATCGAGGAGGCTGCTCGGCTTAAGCCAGAGCACGTCCATAGACAAAGTGTTGAAGAGGTTCAACATGAGTGAGGCAAAGAAAGGGTTCTTGCCTGTCTCACATGGTATAAGGCTAAGCAAGACTCAGAGTCCTACGACTTCTGATGAGCGAAAACCGGATGAGTAGGATTCCATATGCCTCGGCAATTGGATCCATCATGTATGCCATGCTATGTACATGGCCTGATCTTGCCTACGCAATAAGCTTAACAGCGAGATACCAGGCCGACCCAGGTGAGAATCACTAGGCAGCGATGCAAACTATCTTGAAGTACCTGAAAAGGACTAAAGAGATGTTCCTACTTATGGAGGTGAGGAGGAGCTCTACGTAAAGGGTTACACTGATGCTAGTTTCCAAACGATAGGGATGATTGTCGATCACAAACTGGATTCGTGAATGTCATGAATGGAGGAGCAGTGAGCTGGACGAGTTCCAAGCAAAATACGGTTTCCGACCCACAACAGAGGCCGAATACATTGCGGTTGTGAAGCCGCAAGGAAGGTGTTGGATTCGGATAGTTCCTAGAAGATGTTGGTGTGTTCCCAGGATGGCAGAAACATTGGACCTTTTTGTGATAATTCAGGTGCCATCGCACAGGCCAAGGAGCCGAGACAACACACAAGACTAGGCACATAGACCGAAAATATCACTTGATACAAAAGCTCCTAGAGAAAGGTGATACCAATTTATTCAAGATTCATACGGATGCAAATGTTGAAGATCCGTCAACTAAGCCACTTACACAACCCAAGCATGAGGGGCACATTAGAGCTATGGCCATTCGATGTCTACTTGATTGACTCTAGTGCAAGTGGGAGATTGTTGGAGATATGCCCTAGAGGCAATCATGTATGATGATATTTCCTATGTGTTTATGAATAAATATAGTCCTTGGACATTATCATTGATGTGTATTAACAAGTATGTGACTTGTTTGTGAGACTATGCATTGTATGATAACTGTACTAAATGGTCCTAGTCGAAAGGGTTGTGTGGACGCGCAACTAATCAGACTAGCATATGACATAGTGGATGGTTTGGTCTCACTGACCATGTAGCATTGGATGTTAGCCGGATAATATGGACTCAGAAAGCTCTGGTCGGATTCGACATAGTCAGATCCGAGTCGAGATAAGGTCTGAGTTGGACAGAACCAGCTATGAGACGCAGTGATAGGTCATCTGTGAGTCTCTAGTACAACATACGTTCTATGTCCTAAGACGTGAGCTAGCGCATGTACTCGGGATGGTGACAGACTTGCTTTGGGCCGACCAAATGCTACTCCGTGATTGGGTAGTTACAAAGGTAGGTTTCGGGCTTGTCTAGACCCATGCTTCGAGACATGGTCGAGCAAGATAGAATTTTCCCCTCCTACGAGGAGAGATATACTCTGGGCAACTCGGGTGATCCGACCTGGATAAGCATGGCCATGCGATGAGGATTATGAGATAATCCGAATGTTGGTCAGATTCACCGGAATGATGAGAAGAGGTCGTGCTGCAAAAGGGATGACCATGTCGCCTTGTGCACGACAACATATATCGTGTGGCAAAGGGAACAACAGTGTGAAGTACAGGTTCGCCTAACCAGCTTCATCGGACACTTGGAGTCGGCACGTCTTGCTAGAGGCCGCTACCAATCGGTCGAGTCGGATGTGATCTGACTCGCGACCAAGTGACCGAGAACCTAAAGGGTCGCACACTTAAGGGAAGGAACACATGGGCTTTAGAATCCGTGCCTATATATAGTGGAGGTGCAGCACACCCATCCGGTTGGTCACTTCGGCGCCGTCATTAGGGCTTTGCATGAGTTGCAACTAGCCACCTCCACTCGTTGCCGCCGACCGTGTGATTGGACCTAGCAGTCTGCCGCACATATGTTCCTCCTGCACGCGCGTACACCATTAGAGGAGGTGCACTTGCGCCGCTTCGGCGAACCTGTACGTGGGATCTGGCGACCGGCTGTTCGAGGGAGATCGGAATGGCTGTTCGAGGGAGATCAACGCGCTGCCCCAACTCTACTTCCGCTGCACGGCACTGCGCATCTAGTGGTAACAATCTGTGATACATCTCCGTAGCATGTTCTTGGATGTTCTGCACGTAGGAAAATTTTAATTTGCATGTGATGCACCTATGGTAGAACCCAAGACTCAGATCTTGTGTGATTTTCGTTCGGCATGAAATGGGAAGACTACCTTCCATACAATGAATTTTCATACAACAATAGCTTTCAGGCTAGCTCAAGCAAGGCCCCTTTCGAGATTCTCTATGGTAGGAAGTGCCGTACCCCGCTAAATTGGTCTGAGACTGGTGAGTGTCAAATTTTGGGCAATGACATGATCACCGAACTAGAAGAGATTTGCCGCGTCATTCGTAGAACCTCAAAGCAGCTCAATCCCGACAGAAGAGGTATTACGATAACAAACATTAGGATGTCTCCTTTCAAGTCGATGATCTAATCTATCTCAGAGTCTCTCACATGAAGGGCACTTAGCGGTTTGGAATTAAAGGGAAGCTAGCTCCTCGTTTTGTGGGTCCTTTCAGAGTTGTTGGCAACAGAGGTGAACTTGCCTATCAACTAGAGCTTCCTCCGAACTTCGCAAATGTGCATGATGTTTTCCATGTCTCTCAGCTCCGGAGGTGCTTCAAGACTCCCGAGCGTACCATTAACCTCCAAGACATTGATCTCCAAGAAGACCTATCTTATCGTAAGCATCCAGTTGCTATTCTTGAAGAAACTGAGCGTAAAACTCGCAAAAAATCAATAAAGTTTCTAAAGGTGAAGTGGTCTCATCATTCCGACAAAGAAGCTACTTGGGAACGTGAGGATCTTCTCCATTCCGAATTTCCAAAGTTCTTTCGTTCTTAGATCTCGGGTCGAGATCCTCTTGTAGTGTGGGCGAGTTGTAACAGCCCAAGTGCTCCCCTTGCCATTTATGGTCATGTACCCCATATGAACCTCTATGTTTTCCAGGTGCTTGGAATGAATTATGATTTTGCTTCATGCCATGTCCATCTCATGCATCATGCATCATGCCATCATGCTCAGCATATCAATGCATAACCATTATTGCTTTGCTTGTACTTGTGAAGTGTTGTGATGTGAGGTGTATATGTGGATAAATGCATGTGTGCTTGTTGGAGTGTTACTCTAGTTCTTACCATTCCAAAACTATACTCATCTCTCTCTCTATTCAAATTCGCTACTTGTTAAATATTTTCTTGCGGTTTTTCGTTGTTCTAAATGTTGGTCATCTTCTAAATATTCTACTAAGATTTCTAGAGTAGTCCTTCTTCCATGGTTGGGATTTTTGTCCTTTCGAATAATTTTGAAGCCATGCCTAGTTAAATAATAGGTAAAATATTTGCTTGATCTAAAAAAGCCCTAACCATTCTTATTAAATGACTTGCATTTTTGTGAGCTCAAAAGTATTTTTTATTTTGGGGAAAAAACCTTCCTTTTATGTTGTGGATTTATTTTGTTGTGGGCTATTTTAAAAGGAACCCCCCTATTGTTTCCCCTACGAGAGAGAGAGGGCGCTAGCTGGGCCTCTCCTCCTCTCGCGGCCCAGCAAGACCGCGCATCACATCCCAACCACGCCTCCACAGCTCGCTCGCTTTCCACCTGGCCAGCGCGGTCCCACCTGTCGGCGACCGCCTGCGTGCATCGTCGTCCTCCCCTTTTCAGCTCCCCCTCAGATGCAGTGCACGTAGGGGCCCCACCATGGCCTAGGTGGCGAGGCTAGCGTCCCTTCTGCGGCCTATAAGAGCCCTCGGCGTCCGCGCCTTGCCTAGGGTTCCCTCTTCTCCCCACATCGCTGCCATGTTCTCCCTTCCTTCCTCCATGGGTAGGCAGAGAGAGAACGAGAGATTCAGTTTTCAGAGAGTGATCGTCTCCGCCGAAGCCTGCAGTCGTCATCCTCGTCGCCGGTGACCCCTCCTCGTCGCCAGAGATGCCGTAGGGTTCCAAGGTGCCTCCCGCACCCCGTTCCCGGTGATAGGGTGTGGAGGAAGCCCCTTTGACGATGGCCTCTTCCTTGTCTCCAGCATGCTCCCGAAGCCGAGCCGCATCTTCTTCCTCTGCTCTGAGTCGCGAGCTTCTTCGCCCCCCTTTCGGTGATCATCCGCTATCGCCTCCCCGTTCTAGCTGCCGGTCATGTAGCATAGGCCTGCTTGCTTGTCGCCATCGCGCTCGTCTCTCTCGTGCCCCGAGCGGAGCGCAAGCTCGTGCTCGAGCTACTCGTAACCGCCGCGCCTAGATGGTATTGGGGGCGGGGATGGGTTCCCCTAGGATCCGGCTTCCCCCGTAGGTGGTCCGCATCGCCGGAGCCCCCCCCCCCCCGCTGTCGCCATAATCACTTCGCCGTCGTGCCTGTCGCTGCTATTATGTATTTTCAGTTTGTTAGTAAACACGAGTCAATTAGTAGTTAAGGTACGTGATCCCCCCTTTGTTAGTAGCCGCCGCACAGTGTAGTCGTCATCCGACTCGGGGACGACCAGCAGGTCGCGGGTTCGACCCCTTCATGTCGTTTTATTTTTGTTGTGCATTGTTGTGTGTGTGTGTGAGTGGAGTGCAGGATCCGGTGTGGCCGTACCCGGATCCAGTGCGCGTGTGCGTTAGTGTTTGTGTGCACCAGTGTGTGTGTGTGTGGTGAGATTGGGTGTGGCTGAGGGATCCCATGGTAGGATCCAGTGTGCATATGTGTGGTTGTGGTGTGTGCCTGTGTGTGTGGGTTGGTAGGTGGATCCCCTGTGATCAGGTGGATCTAGTGTGGCGTGTGTGTGTGTGTGTATTGTGTGAGTGTTTATGATAGTGGGCCCATGGCCCACTTGTCGTGCATATAGAGGGGCCCTAGTGTCTATGTCGGGTGAGACCCTCCTATCTTTTGCTTTTTATTTGTTTTATTTGTTTTATTTTTGTTTTAAATAGATTATTCCATTTCTTGTAATTTACTATATCTGTACATGAACATTTTTGGTTATGAACATATATGGCAAGTTTTGACTTCTGAGCATATGATGATTGTGAAGTGATTTGGAACTTGAGGTTGTGGGCATTTTACCTACTGCAATATATAACTGTGATATATGAAATTGGGGTAGAATTTCCCAATGAATCCATTGGTGAAATTGGTTTGGTCATTTGAGCAAGTTTAACAAAATGTCATTTTGTCCCAATATGCCATTTTATCATTTTAGTTAGAATTAATCCATGCATGCTTTGATATTGGTGTCAACCTGGAAGTGGTAGTATTTCATGAGTATTATGCCATTGTATTTCTTTTGACATGATAAACTTGCATATAAGTGGGAACCTTGATCCTAAGTGACTATTAAAATGTTGCTAATTTCAACATGCTAAATATTTCTAATTGTGAGAATCTGTATTATTTTTATGCCATGTTGTGCTTTAGTGATATGTTGTGCTACTTAGTGATATGTTGTGCTTTAGCTCAAGCTCAATGCTAGTGTTTTGAAGTAGATGTTGCCCTCTACCATCATGTTAATTTTCATGCCATGAGGTGGTCTCTAGCACCATAATTTTCTACTGTCAACTTGCTATGAGCTTAACTCAGATTCCAAAAAACTATGATTTTCACTAAGTCCCTAGAATCAGGTTCATCATGCCATCTTGTGAGCTTCATGATTAATGATATGTGCTTCTTTCCAGTTCGTGTAGTTGGAGCATTTGATAAGCATGTTAGTTAGTTTCTGTTCATGCTTTGTTTGAGGTTGGAAACATCCTGTAGCTCTAGATAATTGTTGTGGAAGTTGCTATGTTGCTATTTTGGGACAGATTTTGTGTGTTAGTGTTTTGTGACTTGTGGGAGCTATGCTCCATTGTTTTTCTTTATCTTTGGCTCTATTTGCTTTACCAGTGGCTACCTTGGAATACCAAGGAATAGCCCATGACCTTCCATGTCTTGTATTTTGCCTTCGTAAGTTGCCGTGAGCATAGCGTGAGATCCATTGTTCCGTTTCCTATGTTTTACATATGCATTTGCATCGATTTTTCATGAAGAATCAATTTTTGCCATGATCATGCATGTTCAAACAACTTAACATGAGGTTCTGTCCATAATTGTAAATAACTTAACTATTGCATGGGAAACATGACTAGCTTGGGATTGCCATGTTAAATACTTCAAATGAATCATGCATCATCTTGTTCGTGAATTGCACCTTCGTTGGTTGTTTCTTGTTGTTTTTTCTCTTGGGTAGATGCGAGTGTTGAACCTGAGTACGAGGATCCAGGAGAGTACCACTACGAGGACCCCGCTCTTTGTTCCTCTGAAGTACCAACAGGTAAGATGATCGTACCCGGATCCCGACACTATTTTTGCTTTGCCTGATGTATTGCTCTTATCGTTACATATGCGTTACCTGCCAATTGAATGTCAAGCCTCCTACATTGCCATGATAGCCTCTAACCCCTCCACATCCTATTAACCTTGTTTGGCTAAGTTACCGCTGCTCGGCCCCTCTTATAGTGTTCTTAGTTGCAGGTGCAGGTTGTTGCCATGTGATAACATGGATATCTGGGGATATCACAATATTTACTCATATTTAATTTAAGGCACATATATATCTTGGTATGGTAGAAGGCTTGGCCTTTTTCTCGGTGTTTTGTTCCACTTTTACCGCCATAGTTACTTGTTACCGGTGTTATGTTTCCATATTTTGCGCTCCTAACATGCTCGGGGTTGTTATGGGGACCCCCTTGATTATTCGGTTGAGATTAAAACTTGTCTGGCAAGACCCAACATTGGTACTATTTGCTTAAACAACTTGCATAGGGTCTTGCAACCCCGTGGATAATTAATCAACAACCCGGGCCAGTGCTCCTCATGAGTGTTGGTCCAACCAGAGCCACTTGCAGGGCCACCTCGGGGCGACTTGAGTGATTTCTATCCGGCCGCCGTACGTAGTGTTCATCTAGTCGTGTCCTGAGAACGAGATACGCATCCCTTATCGGGTTCGTCAACACGTCGGGCGGTCTTGTTGGACTTGTTTTACCTATTGAATGACTTGAGTGAGGAACTCGTATCTTCTGCGGGCTATCTCGAGGTGTCAGTTTTTCCTTTGGAATTGCCTAGGATGATCACGAGATCCGTGGTCGAGTTTATTCCCATGGAGTGTGGTTAATTTATGATGGATTAGTTGGAGCACCCCTACAGGGTTAAATCTTTCGGAAAGCTGTGCCTGTGGTTATGTGGCAACTTGGATATTTTGTTTAACACCCGGTTATAGTTAACTTGAAGTAAACTCCAATAAAATACACCAACTGTGTGAATAACCGTGATCGCCTCTACTTGTGAACATGAACCGAGAGAGAACACGGCGGGGTTATGATTGACGTAGGTAGGTGTTCAGGATCATTAGTGATCATGGTAGAACTCGATCGTCTTACGTAGTCCACCATATTTATATTCATGTTCTCGTAAGTTAGCCACCATACAATGCTTAGTGCTGCTGCAAACTCGCCACTTACCCCCATCCATCCTAATAAGCTTGAATAGTCTTAGTACCCGGTTGCAAGATTGTTGAGTCCCTGCGGCTCACAAATTACTACAACAAATACAGGTGCAGGTGCAGATGACACCATGCTAGATGATGTGATGCAGCTCCAGTGGGAGTATGACGAGGAACGGGGCAGAATGTACGTCACATATCCAGACGAGTAGAGTGGCCATGGTCATGATCTTCGGGGCTAGCAAGACAGTTTCATTGCTTCTTTTCTCGTTTGTTTTCGTCCGTAGACGGACCTTGTCTTTGGAATGATGTTTGAATAAACTGTGTGGATTTGTAATTTAGCATGTGGCGAGTGTAAGCCCACTCATATACTCCTCTCTTCATACATGTATGCGATGATACTGTACTTGTGAAATGACTAGATGCGCCTCTATCCCTGTCGAGGCCCCCGTGCCTAAATATTAATAGGCGTGCATATTGGGTGTTACAGGAGGCCAGCCTCGAGGAAGTAAATAGATCCTAACTTGTGTGATTGCAAAGTAGGAGGTAGATTGTACATATCCTTCATAACATTATGGCTCTCCTTGGATTCAGAGTAGACATCCAAGTCACCATCTTGTACCTTTGGGACTTCTAAGATGGTAGCCCAATCCTCAACTGAAGACTCGTATCTTGCTCCTTCAATTAACCACACTATCCGGCCATCTTCAAGAAGTGAGCAGTGGAGTAGAATTGCATTATCATCTCATAATTCCAAGCAGTAAACTCTTTGCCAACAAACTGATCAAGGCCAATGTAGTGAAAGTTGTGTTGGACACATGGTAAATAGCTCTCATTAGGCTTGATGTATTTCCAGCAATGTATCTCATATCACTGACAGCTAGACTTTTGTCAAGCAAGATTGTCTCATAGAAATCTTGTTGTTCCTTGGTGTAGAACCTATAGTCCACATCAGTTTTTCTCCTCTGGGCATATGGATCAATAGTTCTCCATGCCCTCAAACCAGAATCCTTCCTCTTCTTCATATCCTCGGCATTTGGATGGCAGGCATTGTGTTTAGGAAGGTGAGGTCTAAGCTTCATCAAAGTTGTCATACATCATCATCATAGCTTCTCTGAAAGTAGATCCTTTGTTCTTCTCAGCAGCTGGAATGTCTATAGTAGTCCTCTTGGACTTCGCTACAGCAACCTTCTTAGGTGCAGCCTTGGTGCTCTTGGAGGGACCTGGCACTGGCATAGCATCTGCCAACAACTTCTTCTGTTGTTCTTGGGACGGGCCTTTACAACATGTTGTTTCTCCTCCTCCTTAGAAGCAGCACCAGCAGCTTCCTCTGGATCCTCAAACATTGAGGTAGGCCTGCCAACAACACGAATGATTCTCTTCCTGGCCTTCTTCTCTCCTGCCTTCTTAGGCAAAGATTTCCTTGGGGGATCAATAGTCATGGTATCCCTAGCACTCTTGGGTGCTCTCATAGTCTCTAGAGATGCATAGGTTTTGCTGACAGCCCTCCTAGATGAGGTGGCCTCATGGGCTGACATATTCTATGGCTTCTTAGCAAGAACCTCCTATAGCACAAAATCTGAATCCTCCTCATCGGAATGCAGTCTCTTGCTGGTCCTTGTAGCAGCTTTAGGAGGCCCATGAGAGCTAGGGGTGCCTGGATCTGTGAAAGAACTGGACTCAGGGATAGTGCGTGTACCTGAAATATCTGACCCTATGAATAGAGTTGAGAAGAGTGGAATAGGATAAGTCATCACAAAATGTAGAGTTTTTGAAAGTTTGAACAACAGATTTCTCAAATTTTGCATTCATTCAAATGTATGTCGGTACAACCGAGACAAAATTTTCGGTCACACCGAGACTAACAACCTGCTTTCCAGGAACTTGGTACCATTCTCGGTTACACCGAAAATAGGCACTCGGTTCCACCGACGTGTTCTCAGTGTGCCAGGAAACCAAATCGGAGATACCGAGTAATTTGCATCGGTTCTACCAAGATACATGAGGCGGACGACACAAAACCTAAAAAATCCATCATTCGCTATTCTATTGAGTTTTCTTGTGGATAGATAGATGTGCAAGAATAGGACGGGAAGCGCAAGAAGAATCGGATCCCTACCCTAGCTTGGTGACAGTACCACTACGGCGAGGACGGTGGCAAAGATTCCAGTCGACGGCGAAGATCCCAACGGCGGAGGAGCGCGAGGAGACAAGGGTGACAACCATGGTGTCCTTTTTGACAGCTTAGGTTTCTGGGGCATGACGGTTTGAGATTGAATTTCGAAGCGTCGGGGTCCACGGCTTATGCACCCATCACTGTTGGTGACACCAATTCTAAATTTTCGGTGTCACCGAGTTTCCCAATAGTCACCTGACAGGGAAACTCAGTGTAACCGATAATATGGAATCATCAATACCGAGATTGAAAAACCAAATCAATCCTAGGCAATCGGTGAGACCGAGTTTTTTGAGTTGGTTCCATCGAGTTGCACTTGAGACGTTTTAGTGGTCAGTCCTTTGTCGATACGAAACTCCGAGTGCTCCTGACACAGAGAGATCGAAAAATACTTTTTAAAATTTTGAGATGTAGCATGAATAGAATATGAGGTGAGAAAGCATAAATAGCTAGAGGAGTGGTCCTAGGCATTCTTGTGTATCCAATTGGAAAATAAAAAATGAAAAGGCCAATAGAAACAATTGGATATCCTCGAATGAGTTAATAAATGCAGACCAACATGCTCACATAGTAAGGTGTCAAATGAAAACATGACAAACACGCACAAACACACTAGCAACTAACAAGCACTTTGGCGATGACGGAGTCATCTATATACGACTATATTGACTTAGGAGCCAAGTAAGAATACTTGATCATAGGTCATACTCATCGTTGAAGCACAAGTAGGGTTACCACTTTTACATAAAGCATTTAATGTTGTCACATACTATGAGACGCTTTGACTCAAGTATGATAGTAAATCTCCCCCTTGATGTTACATACCCCCATAGGAGTGATAACCTAGCCTTGGGCTTTGGCGATGAGGACTTCATGTAGGTGAAGTAGTGGTGGATGCTCAAAGTTGATGAAGATCACCAAGAGTTGGGAGCATCCTTGTTGTTTCATTACTCTTCTCACCTACATGGGTTAGTCCTAACACATACAAGGATATCTATGGACATGGAGTGCAAAGCATATATGATGATGTCCATTGATTTGTTGATTACCTTATCCCTTGCTTACCTTTGAGGGAATATGTGACTCCTTGAACTATTGCATGATGCTGATGTTGATTGCAACTAGTTCTTGGCAAATAATGAATATGAGTGGATTTCATTGGCCGAGTTACTCCTCAAGAACTTCTCTAGTTCTTCTTCTTGGGGACCCACATCAAGTTGATGGGATACTTGGTGTTGACGTAGCACTTGTAGAAGTTGAGCTTGTAGTAACCTTGGGATCCCACTTCACCAAAGCTTGGGATTCATTTTCATATGAGTCAATGTCCTCATGAATCTTGTTATTGCCGTTGAGCTTGGGTTCTTGTGGTGGAAGGTCATCTTGAGCTTTTGTTCCCTTGGGGAGAGTATTTTCATACTTCTCCTTTTGAGGAACAAACTTGGAATTGGGATATTGACCTTTTCCCATTCAATCCTATTAGCATTGAAGTAGCCAACACCACAATTCTTCCGGTATCCTTCGTGCTTGCGTACAATCTCCTCAAATTGTTTGCACCATTCAAGACTCGTGTAGATACCTTTCTCGATAATCCGTTTCAAAAGTTCATTTTCCTGCTCAAGTGTAACTTGACTAAGAGAAGAGTTAGTCGGATCAATAGAACTACTAGAAGCAATATCATTGGATTTATCATGTTTATTGGTACTTTTTGAAGAACCTTTCTTTCCTTTGTTACTAGCTTGCTTAGTCTTAACATGTGGCATGAAAGTAGACAAGAGAAGTCGCTTGGCTAGATAAGAGGAAGTCTTATTTCGAAGATCATCATTGATAGCGTTAAAGAACTGATGCTCTTCCTCTAAATTGAGCTTCTTGAAGCGGAGCTTCTCATGTGTCCTTACAAGCTCTCTATGATCTTGAAGAGTAGACTCATGAGCTAACTTAAGAGTGTTTAGTTCTTGAGTTAGTCGTTCTATTTCCAACTTATCATCATCGCATGACTTATCTAGACTAGAGTGATTACTAGCAAGTTCATTTTGGCTAACATTAGTAGATTTGTCAAATATAAAGCCATCTTCAAAAAGTCATCTTCATCACTATTGAAATCAACAAACTCGTGTTGTGAAACCTTGGGGCCTTTAGCCATGAAGCAACATCCACTCCCTTCATTTGGTGAATCAAATATGTCATAGGAGTCGGTTGTCACTAGTGCAAGTCCGGCAACACATTCATCCTGATTATAGTCGGAGTTGGAGTGGTAGCTTCTCTCGGAGTGGTTGTCGGATTTGGAGCCAGAACCCATTCACCAACATGAGCTTGATGTTTCCTTCTTGAGTAGCTCTTGCTGTACTTGTCCTTCTTCTCCAAGTCCCTACTTCTCCTTGAGGGTCATCGTTCGTAATGATCATCCCTACTCCTTCTCTCTATTCGAGGTGATTCGTCTCTTGAGCTCAGTCTTCTTGGTGACTCATCTTTCCTGTTGTAAGGAGCCATGCACTCATTGGATTAGTGTCCGGGCTTCCCACAGTTGCAGCAGTTTCAGTCACGACTTGACGAACGGTTATATTCATATCTAGAGTTGGATCTTCCATCTTTGCTTCTATTCTTATAGAACTTGTTGAGTTTCTTGACCATGAGGCTTATCTCTTCATTTGTGACAAGGTTGTCTCTTGAGGTAGCGAGAGAATCACTTGTGGCTTTGTAAGCACCGCTAGAATTGTGGTGAAGCTCCTTCTTGTCCTCGAGTGTCATGTCATGAGCAAAATCCTTCCAATCACTTCCGTTGGCTTGAGATCTTTGTAGTTTGGCATCATTTTGATCAATGTGCATACGATGATCGATCATCCAAATCTCTAAGTATCTTCTTTATGATGAATTTATCGGTTATTTCTTCGCTTCCTAAGACAACAATCTCATTGGTGATGAGAGCTAGCCTAGCTAGAGTACATCTCAGCGTATCCTTCACCATCCTTCATCTTGAACTTGTCAAACTGACTTTGAAGAACATCCAACTTGGATTTTCTCATAGATTCGGTACCTTCATGCATATCAAACAAAGTATCCCAAATCTCTTTTGCATTCTCAAGGCGGCTGATTTTGTTGAATTCTTCGGGGCAAAGGCAGTTGAAGAGAATGTCACATGATTGAGCATTGAGTTGCAACAGCTTCAATTCATCTGCAGTTGCTTCACGATCCGGTTCCCTTCCATACATAAAGAATTCACCTTGCAATACAACACAAACAACAACCCAAATGACGGGGTTATGACCGATGCATTTTCATTTTGTGCTTCCAACTAGCAAAATTAGTGCCATCAAAGTACGGACCTCTAGAGTGATAATTTCCCTCATTAGACGCCATACTCTTTGAGGTTGTGAAACCAATGCAATGGAGACCAAAGCTCTGATACCACTAGTAGTATCGAAAGTAGGCTAGAGGGTGGTGATTAGACTACTTCACCAATTAAAAATCTACTTTTACACAATTGTAAGTCTTGGCAGATTTTAGCATTCATAGCAAGTCAAGTACACCCTACACATGCATGTCTACAAGTATTGCAGTGGAAAGTATAGAGAAGCATGTAAGTAGAGGAAGGGTAGGAAGATCAAACACAATTGGTGACATGATGATTTTTCCCGTTGTTCTGATAGGTGTTGCTATCGTACATCCACATTTATGGAATCTTCAACCCACGAAGGGTAACGGTCGCGAGCGTACATGGGGGTTCCACGAATAAGCAACCTTGACAATACCATGATGGCCTACATCCACGGAGGACTAGCCTAACTCATGGCAGATCTTCACAAAGTAGGCGATCTCCTTGCCCTTACAAACTTCTTGGTTCACTCCACAACACGAAGTAGTAGGCTCCCAATCAACACCTAACCAATCTAGGAGGCACCACCCTCCAAAAGGTAATAGACTCCTCAACACACAATCACTCTCTCACAGATTTGGATCGGTGGAAGAGATTGATTGGGTGGAAAGCAACTTGGGGAGGCTAGAGATCAAGTTTCATATGGTAGGAGTGGAATGGCATGATCTCAACACATGAGTAGGTGGCTCTCTCTTAGAAAATAAGTAGGTATGAGTGGGGAACTATTTTGAGTGCTTCTCTTGCGAGTGAGTGGTGGTGGAGGGGGGGGTATATATAGCCATCTCCAAAAATCCAACTGTTACACCTAATAAGTCAGACTCGGTGACACCAATGTGTTAATCTTAGTGGTACTGAGTTGCCTCAAAGGTCGCAAATTTTGAATCTCGGTGAGACCGATACATAAAACTCGGTTGCACCGATCAGGTGACCAATGGTCAGATTGCCAAACTCGGTGACGCCGATTCAACAAACTCGGTGGGACCGATTTTGTGAATTTTCTTAAGAGGAAGTTGGTAACCCAAACTCGGTGGCACCAAAATGGAGTCGATTGAACCGAAAGGCTAGGGTTTGGCTTGAGTCCATCTAAGGCTGAGAATTGTTGGCACCAAGTGGAAAGTGTTGGTTGCACCAATTTTGGATATTTGGCTTTGGATGGACTTTTGTCGGAGAGCTTGTGGGTGTATGTGGTGACGATCACTTGTGCACGTATGAGCATTTTGTTCACCAATAGTACCTTACCTCCTTTTGATAGCATTGGCTTTCCTATGGACTCCAAAGTGATTTCTCACAAAGGTAAAATGTAGAGTCCTCTTGCTTGAAGCTTTTCCAATCTATTCCTTGCATATTGGGGTAATACACAATCCTTTCGCCAACCCATCATTGAAGTTTTCCTGAAACATGCTTAGTGGAAACATTAGTTCAACGACATATATGTTGTTATTAATTACCAAAACCACCAAGGGGGCAAATGTGCTTTCAGGCCCCCCAGGCCGCGCCTGGATGGCTTGTGGACCATTCGTGGCTCTTATGGACTCTTCTCCAAGTCTCGTAGGTTCCTTCTGGTCCAAGAAAATCATCTTAGAGTTTTATTCCTCTTGGACTCCGTTTGATATTCCTTTTCCGCAATACTCAAAAACAAGGAAAAACAGAAACTGGCACTGGCACTAGGTTAATAGGTTAGTCCCAAAAATAATATAAAATAGCATATTTATGCATATAAAACATCCAAAACAGATAATATAATAGCATGGAACAATAAAAAATTATAGATAGTCTGAGACGGATCAGCATCCCCAAGCTTAATTCCTGCTCCTCAAGTAGGTAAATGATAAAAACAGAATTTTTGATGTGGAATGCTACCTAATATATTTATCCATGTAATATTATTTATTGTGGCATGAATGTTCGGATCCATAAGACTCAAAACAAAAGCTTAATGTTGACATAAAAACAGTAATACTTCAAGCATACTAACAAAGCAATTATGTCTATTCAAAAACATGGCAAAATGAAGTTATCCCTACAAAATCATATAGCCTGGCTATGCTCCATCTTCCCCACAGAAAGTATTATATCATGCACAACCCCAATGACAAATCAATCAATTGTTTCACACCTTTTATGTTCTCAAACCTTTTC
>JAAAWK010000783.1:0-125182 GCA_022496015.1 Hordeum marinum
CCCTTTCTGACTTCATTTGTTATTTTTCATGCAGTTATTGATTTTTTTGAGCTAATGACCCTGAAATTGAAAAGCACTACGAATAACTGTGAAAAGGTTGAAAGTTGGCATGGTATCATCATTTCACCCACATAGCATGTGCTAAAAAGTTGAGAGGGTTACGATAAAATCTGGATGCACTACGTGTACAAAACGGGCAGTCATCTTTCGAAGTTTCACGGTTTCGGACGGAAATCATCTGTTACAAAAGCCATTTCATTTTCCTGAACTTTATTTGAACTCCACGCATTATGTGTGTTCAAAATGGACCATTCGAAGCCACATCATCAATTTTCAACCCTTTTGACTCATTTGTTATTTTTCAAGCAGTTATTGATTTTTCTTTGAGCTAATTGACCCTGAAATGAAAAGCACTACAAATGAACTCTAAAAGGTTGAAAAGTTGGCATGGTATCATCATTTAACACACATAGCATGTGCTAAAAGGTTGAGAGGGTTACGGCAAAACCTGGATGCACTTCGTGTACAAAACGGACAGTCTCTTTCGAAGTATCAAGGTTTCGGACGGAAACTCATCTGTTACAAAAGCCATTTCATTTCTTGAACTTATTTGAACTGTAGGATTTTTTTGTGTTCAAAATGGACCATTCGAAGCCACATCATGAATTTTCAACCCTTTCTGACTTCATTTGTTATTTTTCAAGCAGTTATTGATTTTTTTGAGCTAATTGACCCTGAAATTGAAAAGCACTACAAACGAACTCTAAAAGGTTGAAAGTTGGCATGGTATCATCATTTAACACACATAGAATGTGCTAAAAGGTTGAGAGGGTTACGGCAAAACCTGGATGCACTTCGTGTACAAAACGGACAGTCTCTTTCGAATTATCACGGTTTCGGACGGAAACTCATCTGTTACAAAAGCCATTTTATTGAACTTATTTGAACTAGAGGCTTTTTGTGTGTTCAAATAGCACCAATCAAAGCCACATTATCTATTTTCAACCCTTTCTGACTTCATTTCATATTTTTCATGCAGTTATAGATTTTTTTGAGCAAATTGACCCTAAAATTGAAAAGCACTACAAATGAACCCTAAAAAGGTTGAAAGATGGCATGCTATTATCATTTCACCCACATAGCATGTGCTAAAAATTTGAGAGGGTTACGATAAAATCTGGATGCACTACGTGTACAAAACGGGCAGTCTCTTTCGAAGTTTCACGGTTTCGGACGGAAACTCATCTGTTACAAAAGCCATTTTATTTTCTTGAACTTATTTGAACTCCACGCATTATGTGTGTTCAAAATGCACCATTCAAAGCCACATCATCAATTTTCAAGCCTTTCTGACTTCATTTGTTATTTTTCATGCAGTTATTGATTTTTCTTGAGCTAAATGACCCTGAAATTGAACAGCACTACGAATGAACTCTGAAAAGGTTGAAAGTTGCCATGGTATTATCACTTCACCCACATAGCATGTGGTAAAACATTGAGAGGGTTACGATAAAATCTGGATGCACTACGTGTACAAAACGGGCAGTCTCTTTCGAAATTTCACGGTTTCGGACGGAAACTCATCTGTTACAAAAGCCATTTCATTTTCTTGAACTTATTTGAACTCCACGCTTTATGTGTGTTCAAAATGGACCATTCGAAGCCACATCATCAATTTTCAACCCTTTCTGACTTCATTTGTTATTTTTCAAGCTGTTATTGATTTTTTTGAGCTAATTGACCCTGAAATTGAAAAGCACTACAAATGAACTCTAAAAGGTTGAAAGTTGGCATGGTATCATCATTTAACACACATAGCATGTGCTAAAAGGTTGAGAGGGTTACGGCAAAACCTGGATGCACTTCGTGTACAAAACGGACAGTCTCTTTCGAAGTATCACGGTTTCGGACGGAAACTCATCTGTTACAAAAGCCATTTCATTTTCTTGAACTTATTTGAACTCCAGGATTTTTTTCTGTTCAAAATGGACCATTCGAAGCCACATCATCAATTTTCAACAATTTTTGACTTCATTTGTTATTTTTCAAGTAGTTATTGATTTTTTTGAGCTAATTGACCCTGAAATTGAAAAGCACTACAAACGAACTCTAAAAGGTTGAAAGTTGGCATGGTATCATCATTTAACACACATAGCATGTGCTAAAAGGTTGAGAGGGTTACGGCAAAACATGGATGCACTTCGTGTACAAAACGGACAGTCTCTTTCGAATTATCACGGTTTCGGACGGAAACTCATCTGTTACAAAAGGCATTTCATTTTCTTGAACTTATTTGAACTCCACGCATTATGTGTGTTCAAAATGCACCATTCAAAGCCACATCATCAATTTTCAACCCTTTCTGACTTCATTTGTTATTTTTCATGCAGTTATTGATTTTTCTTGAGCTAAATGACCCTGAAATTGAAAAGCACTACGAATAAACTGTGTAAAGGTTCAAAGTTGGCATGGTATCATCATTTCACCCACATAGCATGTGTTAAAAAGTTGAGAGGGTTACGATAAAATCTGGATGCACTACGTGTACAAAACGGGCAGTCTCTTTCGAAGTTTCACGGTTTCGGACGGAAACTCATCTGTTACAAAAGCCATTTCATTTTCCTGAACTTATTTGAACTCCACGCATTATGTGTGTTCAAAATGGACCATTCGAAGCCACATCATCAATTTTCAACCCTTTCTGACTTCATTTGTTATTTTTCAAGCAGTTATTGATTTTTTTGAGCTAATTGACCCTGAAATTGAAAAGCACTACAAATGAACTCTAAAAGGTTGAAAGTTGGCATGGTATCATCATTTAACACACATAGCATGTGCTAAAAGGTTGAGAGGGTTACGGCAAAACCTGGATGCACTTCGTGTACAAAACGGACAGTCTCTTTCGAAGTATCAAGGTTTCGGACGGAAACTCATCTGTTACAAAAGCCATTTCATTTTCTTGAACTTATTTGAACTGTAGGATTTTTTTGTGTTCAAAATGGACCATTCGAAGCCACATCATGAATTTTCAACCCTTTCTGACTTCATTTGTTATTTTTCAAGCAGTTATTGATTTTTTTGAGCTAATTGACCCTGAAATTGAAAAGCACTACAAACGAACTCTAAAAGGTTGAAAGTTGGCATGGTATCATCATTTAACACACATAGAATGTGCTAAAAGGTTGAGAGGGTTACGGCAAAACCTGGATGCACTTCGTGTACAAAACGGACAGTCTCTTTCGAATTATCACGGTTTCGGACGGAAACTCATCTGTTACAAAAGGCATTTCATTTTCTTGAACTTATTTGAACTCCACGCATTATGTGTGTTCAAAATGCACCATTCAAATCCACATCATCAATTTTCAACCCTTTCTGACTTCATTTGTTATTTTTCATGCAGTTATTCATTTTTCTTGAGCTAAATGACCCTGAAATTGAAAAGCACTACGAATAAACTGTGTAAAGGTTCAAAGTTGGCATGGTATCATCATTTCACCCACATAGCATGTGTTAAAAAGTTGAGAGGGTTACGATAAAATCTGGATGCACTACGTGTACAAAACGGGCAGTCTCTTTCGAAGTTTCACGGTTTCGGACGGAAACTCATCTGTTACAAAAGCCATTTCATTTTCCTGAACTTATTTGAACTCCACGCATTATGTGTGTTCAAAATGGACCATTCGAAGCCACATCATCAATTTTCAACCCTTTCTGACTTCATTTGTTATTTTTCAAGCAGTTATTGATTTTTTTGAGCTAATTGACCCTGAAATTGAAAAGCACTACAAATGAACTCTAAAAGGTTGAAAGTTGGCATGGTATCATCATTTAACACACATAGCATGTGCTAAAAGGTTGAGAGGGTTACGGCAAAACCTGGATGCACTTCGTGTACAAAACGGACAGTCTCTTTCGAAGTATCAAGGTTTCGGACGGAAACTCATCTTTTACAAAAGCCATTTCATTTTCTTGAACTTATTTGAACTGTAGGATTTTTTTGTGTTCAAAATGGACCATTCGAAGCCACATCATGAATTTTCAACCCTTTCTGACTTCATTTGTTATTTTTCAAGCAGTTATTGATTTTTTTGAGCTAATTGACCCTGAAATTGAAAAGCACTACAAATGAACTCTAAAAGGTTGAAAGTTGGCATGGTATCATCATTTAACACACATAGAATGTGCTAAAAGGTTGAGAGGGTTACGGCAAAACCTGGATGCACTTCGTGTACAAAACGGACAGTCTCTTTCGAATTATCACGGTTTCGGACGGAAACTCATCTGTTACAAAAGGCATTTCATTTTCTTGAACTTATTTGAACTCCACGCATTATGTGTGTTCAAAATGCACCATTCAAAGCCACATCATCAATTTTCAACCCTTTCTGACTTCATTTGTTATTTTTCATGCAGTTATTGATTTTTCTTGAGCTAAATGACGCTGAAATTGAAAAGCACTACGAATAAACTGTGTAAAGGTTCAAAGTTGGCATGGTATCATCATTTCACCCACATAGCATGTGCTAAAAAGTTGAGAGGGTTACTGCAAAAACTACAAAACGGACAGTTTCTTTCGAAGTATTAGGATTTTGGACGAAAACTCATCTGTTACAAAAGGCATTCCATTTTGTTGAACTTATTTGAACTAGAGGCTTTTTGTGTGTTCAAATAGCACCAATCAAAGCCACATTATCAATTTTCAACCCTGTCTGACTTCATTTCTTATTTTTCATGCAGTTATAGATTTTTTTGAGCTAACTGACCCTGGGATTGAAAAGCACTACAAATGAACTCTGAAAAGGATGAAAGTTGGCATGGTATTATCATTTCACCCACATAGCATGTGCTAAAAAGTTGAGAGGGTTACGATAAAATCTGGATGCACTTCGTGTACAAAACGGGAAGTCTCTTTCGAAGTTTCACGGTTTCAGACGGAAACTCATTTGTTACAAAAGCCATCTCATTTTCTTGAACTTATTTGAACTACGGGATTTTTGTGACTTCAAAATGCACCATTCAAAGCCACACCATCAATTTTCAACCCTTTCTGACTTCATTTCTTATTTTTCATGCAGTTATTGATTTTTTATGAGCTAATTGACCCTGAAATTGAAAAGCACGACAAATGAACTATGAAAAGGTTGAAAGTTGGCATGGTATTATTATTTCACCCACATAGCATGTGCTAAAAAGTTGAGAGGGTTATGATAAAATCTGGATGCACTTCGTGTACAAAACAGACAGTCTCTTTCGAAGTATCGCGGTTTCGGACAGAAACTCATCTGTTACAAAAGGCCTATCATTTTCTTGAACTTATTTGAACTCCAGGCTTTTTGTGTGTTCAAAATGGACCATTCAAAGCCACATTATCAATTTTCAATCCTTTCTGACTTCATTTCTCATTTTTCATGCAGTTATTGATTTTTTTGAGCTAATTGACCCTGACATTGAAAAGCACTACAAATGAACTCTGAAAAGGTTGAAAGTTGGCATGGTATTATCATTTCACCCACATAGCATGTGGTAAAAATTTGAGAGGGTTACGATAAAATCTGGATGCACTTCGTGTACAAAACGGGAAGTCTCTTTCGAAGTATCACGGTTTCGGACGGAAACTCACCTGTTACAAAAGCCATTTATTTTCTTGAACTTATTTGAACTCCAGGATTTTTGTGTGTTCAAAATGGACCATTCAAAGCCACATCATCAATTTTCGACCCTTTCTGACTTCATTTCTCATTTTTCATGCAGTTATTGATTTTTTTGAGCTAATTAACCCTGAAATTGAAAAGCACTACAAATGAACTCTAAAAAGGTTGAAAGTTGGCATGGTATTACCATTTCACCCACATAGCATGTGCTAAAAATTTGAGAGGGTTACGATAAAATCTGGATGCACTTCGTGTACAAAACTGGCAGTCTCTTTCGAAGTATCACGTTTTCGGACGGAAACTCATCTGTTACAAAAGCCATCTCATTTTCTTGAGCTTATTTGAACTCCAAGATTTTTGTATGTTCAAAATGCACCATTCAAAGCCACATCATCAATTTTCAACCCTTTCTGACTTCATTTGTTATTTTTCATGCAGTTATTGATTTTTTTAGCTAATTGACCTTGAAACTGAAAAGCACTACAAATGAACTCTGAAATGGTTGAAACTTGGCATGGTATCACCATTTCACCCACATAGCATGTGCTAAAAATTTGAGAGGGTTACGATAAAATCTGGATGCACTTCGTGTATAAAACGGGCAGTCCCTTTCGAAGTTTCACGGTTTCAAACGGAAACTCATCTGTTACAAAAGCCATTTCATTTTCTTGAACTTATTTGAACCCCGGGATTTTTGTGTATTCAAAATGCACCATTCAAAGCCACATCATCAATTTTCAACCCTTTCTGACTTCATTTCTTATTTTTCATGCAGTTATTGATTTTTTTGAGCAAATTGACCCTGAAATTGAAAAGCACTACAAATGAACTCTGAAAAGGTTGAAAGTTGGCATGGTATTATCATTTCATCCACATAGCATGTGCTAAAAATTTGAGAGGGTTATGATAAAATCTGGATGCACTTCGTGTACAAAACGGGCAGTCTCTTTCGAAGTGTCACGGTTTCGAACGGAAACTCATCTGTTACAAAAGCCATTTCATTTTCTTGAACTTATTTGAACTCCAGGCTTTTTGTTTGTTCAAAATGCACCATTCAAAGACACATCATCAATTTTCAACCCTTTCTAACTTCATTTGTTATTTTTCATGAAGTATTGATTTTTTTGAGCTAATTGACCCTGAAATTGAAAAGCACTACAAATGAACTCCGAAAAGGTTGAAAGTTGGCATGGTATCATCATTTCACCCACATAGCATGTGCTAAATAGTTGAGAGGGTTACGGCAAATCCTAGATGCACTTCGTGGACAAAACGGACAGTCTCTTTCGAAGTATCACGGTTCCGGACGGAACCTCATCTGTTACAAAAGGCATTTCATTTTCTTGAACTTATTTGTACTCCATGCATTATGTGTGTTCAAAATGAACCATTCAAAGCCACATCATCAATTTTCAACCCTTTCTGACTTCATGTTTTATTTTTCATGCAGTTATTGATTTTTCTTGAGCTAAATGACCCTGAAATTGAAAAGCACTACAAATGAACTCTGAAAAGGTTGAAAGTTGGCATGGTATCATCGTTTCACCCACATAGCATGTGGTAAAAATTTGAGAGGGTTATGATAAAATCTGGATGCACTTCGTGTACAAAACGGGAAGTCTCTTTCGAAGTATCACGGTTTCGGACGGAAACTCATTTGTTACAAAAGCCATTTATTTTCTTGAACTTATTTGAACTCCAGGATTTTTGTGTGTTCAAAATGGACCATTCAAAGCCACATCATCAATTTTCGACCCTTTCTGACTTCATTTCTCATTTTTGATGCAGTTATTGATTTTTTTGAGCTAATTAACCCTGAAATTGAAAAGCACTACAAATGAACTCTAAAAAGGTTGAAAGTTGGCATGGTATTACCATTTCACCCACATAGCGTGTGCTAAAAATTTGAGAGGGTTACGATAAAATCTGGATGCACTTCGTGTACAAAACGGGCAGTCTCTTTCGAAGTATCACGTTTTCGGACGGAAACTCATCTGTTACAAAAGCCATCTCATTTTCTTGAGCTTATTTGAACTCCAAGATTTTTGTATGTTGAAAATGCACCATTCAAAGCCACATCATCAATTTTCAACCCTTTCTGACTTCATTTGTTATTTTTCATGTAGTTATTGATTTTTTTTAGCTAATTGACCTTGAAATTGAAAAGCACTACAAATGAACTCTGAAATGGTTGAAACTTGGCATGGTATCATCATTTCACCCACATAGCATGTGCTAAAAAGTTGAGAGGGTTACGATAAAATCTGGATGCACTTCGTGTATAAAACGGGCAGTCCCTTTCGAAGTTTCACGGTTTCAAACGGAAACTCATCTGTTACAAAAGCCATTTCATTTTCTTGAACTTATTTGAACCCCGGGATTTTTGTGTATTCAAAATGCACCATTCAAAGCCACATCATCAATTTTCAACCCTTTCTGACTTCATTTCTTATTTTTCATGCAGTTATTGATTTTTTTGAGCAAATTGACCCTGAAATTGAAAAGCACTACAAATGAACTCTGAAAAGGTTGAAAGTTGGCATGGTATTATCATTTCACCCACATAGCATGTGCTAAAAATTTGAGAGGGTTATGATAAAATCTGGATGCACTTCGTGTACAAAACGGGCAGTCTCTTTCGAAGTGTCACGGTTTCGAACGGAAACTCATCTGTTACAAAAGCCATTTCATTTTCTTGAACTTATTTGAACTCCAGGCTTTTTGTTTGTTCAAAATGCACCATTCAAAGCCACATCATCAATTTTCAACCCTTTCTGACTTCATTTGTTATTTTTCATGAAGTTATTGATTTTTTTGAGCTAATTGACCCTGAAATTGAAAAGCACTACAAATGAACTCCGAAAAGGTTGAAAGTTGGCATGGTATCATCATTTCACCCACATAGCATATGCTAAATAGTTGAGAGGGTTACGGCAAATCCTAGATGCACTTCGTGGACAAAACGGACAGTCTCTTTCGAAGTATCACGGTTCCGGACGGAACCTCATCTGTTACAAAAGGCATTTCATTTTCTTGAACTTATTTGTACTCCATGCATTATGTGTGTTCAAAATGAACCATTCAAAGCCACATCATCAATTTTCAACCCTTTCTGACTTCATGTTTTATTTTTCATGCAGTTATTGATTTTTCTTGAGCTAAATGACCCTGAAATTGAAAAGCACTACAAATGAACTCTGAAAAGGTTGAAAGTTGGCATGGTATCATCGTTTCACCCACATAGCATGTGCTAAAAAGTTGAGAGGGCTACAGCAAAAGCTGGATGCACTTTGTGTACAAAATGGGCAGTCTCTTTCGAAGTATCACGGTTTCGGACGGAAACTCATCTGTTACAAAAGCCATTTCATTTTCTTGAACTTATTTGAACTCCAGGCTTTTTGTATGTTCAAAATGCACCATTCAAAGCCACATCATCAATTTTCAACCCTTTCTGACTTCATTTCTTATTTTTCATGCAGTTATTGATTTTTTTTGAGCTAATTGACATTGAAATTGAAAAGCACTACAAATGAACTCTGAAATGGTTGAAACTTGGCATGGTATCATCATTTCACCCACATAACATGTGCTAAAAAGTTGAGAGGGTTACGATAAAATCTGGATGCACTTCGTGTATAAAACGGGCAGTCCCTTTCGAAGTTTCACGGTTTCAAACGGAAACTCATCTGTTACAAAAGCCATTTCATTGTCTTGAACTTATTTGAACCCCGGGATTTTTGTGTATTCAAAATGCACCATTCAAAGCCACATCACAAATTTTCAACCCTTTGTGACTTCATTTCTTATTTTTTCATGCAGTTATTGATTTTTTTTGAGCTAATTGACCCTGAAATTGAAAAGCACTACAAATGAACTATGAAAAGGTTGAAAGTTGGCATGGTATTATTATTTCACCCACATAGAATGTGCTAAAAAGTTGAGAGGGTTATGATAAAATCTGGATGCACTTCGTGTACAAAACGGACAGTCTCTTTCGAAGTATCACGGTTTCGGACGTAAACTCATCTATTACAAAAGGCATTTCATTTTCTTGAACTTATTTGAACTCCAGGCTTTTTGTGTGTTCAAAATGGACCATTCAAAGCCACATCATCAATTTTCGACCCTTTCTGACTTCATTTCTCATTTTTCATGCAGTTATTGATTTTTTTGAGCTAATTAACCCTGAAATTGAAAAGCACTACAAATGAACTCTAAAAAGGTTGAAAGTTGGCATGGTATTACCATTTCGCCCACATAGCATGTGCTAAAAATTTGAGAGGGTTACGATAAAATCTGGATGCACTTCGTGTACAAAACGGGCAGTCTCTTTCGAAGTATCACGTTTTCTCACGGAAACTCATCTGTTACAAAAGCCATCTCATTTTCTTGAGCTTATTTGAACTCCAAGATTTTTGTATGTTCAAAATGCACCATTCAAAGCCACATCATCAATTTTCAACCCTTTCTGACTTCATTTGTTATTTTTCATGCAGTTATTGATTTTTTTTAGCTAATTGACCTTGAAACTGAAAAGCACTACAAATGAACTCTGAAATGGTTGAAACTTGGCATGGTATCATCATTTTACCCACATAGCATGTGCTAAAAAGTTGAGAGGGTTACGATAAAATCTGGATGCACTTCGTGTATAAAACGGGCAGTCCCTTTCGAAGTTTCACGGTTTCAAACGGAAACTCATCTGTTACAAAAGCCATTTCATTTTCTTGAACTTATTTGAACCCCGGGATTTTTGTGTATTCAAAATGCACCATTCAAAGCCACATCATCAATTTTCAACCCTTTCTGACTTCATTTCTTATTTTTCATGCAGTTATTGATTTTTTTGAGCAAATTGACCCTGAAATTGAAAAGCACTACAAATGAACTCTGAAAAGGTTGAAAGTTGGCATGGTATTATCATTTCACCCACATAGCATGTGCTAAAAATTTGAGAGGGTTATGATAAAATCTGGATGCACTTCGTGTACAAAACGGGCAGTCTCTTTCGAAGTGTCACGGTTTCGAACGGAAACTCATCTGTTACAAAAGCCATTTCATTTTGTTGAACTTATTTGAACTCCAGGCTTTTTGTTTGTTCAAAATGCACCATTCAAAGCCACATCATCAATTTTCAACCCTTTCTGACTTCATTTGTTATTTTTCATGAAGTTATTGATTTTTTTGAGCTAATTGACCCTGAAATTGAAAAGCACTACAAATGAACTCCGAAAAGGTTGAAAGTTGGCATGGTATCATCATTTCACCCACATAGCATGTGCTAAATAGTTGAGAGGGTTACGGCAAATCCTAGATGCACTTCGTGGATAAAACGGACAGTCTCTTTCGAAGTATCACGGTTCCGGACGGAACCTCATCTGTTACAAAAGGCATTTCATTTTCTTGAACTTATTTGTACTCCATGCATTATGTGTGTTCAAAATGAACCATTCAAAGCCACATCATCAATTTTCAACCCTTTCTGACTTCATGTTTTATTTTTCATGTAGTTATTGATTTTTCTTGAGCTAAATGACCCTGAAATTGAAAAGCACTACAAATGAACTCTGAAAAGGTTGAAAGTTGGCATGGTATCATCGTTTCACCCACATAGCATGTGCTAAAAAGTTGAGAGGGCTACAACAAAAGCTGGATGCACTTTGTGTACAAAACGGGCAGTCTCTTTCGAAGTATCACGGTTTCGGACGGAAACTCATCTGTTACAAAAGCCATTTCATTTTCTTGAACTTATTTGAACTCCAGGCTTTTTGTATGTTCAAAATGCACCATTCAAAGCCACATCATCAATTTTCAACCCTTTCTGACTTCATTTCTTATTTTTCATGCAGTTATTGACTTTTTTGAGCTAATTGACCTTGAAATTGAAAAGCACTACAAATGAACTCTGAAATGGTTGAAACTTGGCATGGTATCATCATTTCACCCACATAACATGTGCTAAAAAGTTGAGAGGGTTACGATAAAATCTGGATGCACTTCGTGTATCAAACGGGCAGTCCCTTTCGAAGTTTCACGGTTTCAAACGGAAACTCATCTGTTACAAAAGCCATTTCATTGTCTTGAACTTATTTGAACCCCGGGATTTTTGTGTATTAAAAATGCACCATTCAAAGCCACATCACAAATTTTCAACCCTTTGTGACTTCATTTCTTATTTTTTCGTGCAGTTATTGATTTTTTTTGAGCTAATTGACCCTGAAATTGAAAAGCACTACAAATGAACTATGAAAAGGTTGAAAGTTGGCATGGTATTATTATTTCACCCACATAGAATGTGCTAAAAAGTTGAGAGGGTTATGATAAAATCTGGATGCACTTCTGTACAAAACGGACAGTCTCTTTCGAAGTATCACGGTTTCGGACGTAAACTCATCTGTTACCAAAGGCATTTCATTTTCTTGAACTTATTTGAACTCCAGGCTTTTTGTGTGTTCAAAATGGACCATTCAAAGCCACATCATCAATTTTCAACCCTTTCTGACTTCATTTCTTATTTTTCATGCAGTTATTGATTTTTTGGAGCTAATTGACCCTGAAATTGAAAAGCACTACAAATGAACTCTGAAAAGGTTGAAAGTTGGCATGGTATTATCATTTCACCCACATAGCATGTGCTAAAAATTTGAGAGGGTTATGATAAAATCTGGATGCACTTCGTGTACAAAACGGGCAGTCTCTTTCGAAGTGTCACGGTTTCGAACGGAAACTCATCTGTTACAAAAGCCATTTCATTTTCTTGAACTTATTTGAACTCCAGGCTTTTTGTTTGTTCAAAATGCACCATTCAAAGCCACATCATCAATTTTCAACCCTTTCTGACTTCCTTTGTTATTTTTCATGCAGTTATTGATTTTTTTGAGCTAATTGACCCTGAAATTGAAAAGCACTACAAATGAACTCCGAAAAGGTTGAAAGTTGGCATGGTATCATCATTTCACCCACATAGCATGTGCTAAATAGTTGAGAGGGTTACGGCAAATCCTGGATGCACTTCGTGTACAAAACGGACAGTCTCTTTCGAAGTATCACGGTTCCGGACGGAACCTCATCTGTTACAAAAGGCATTTCATTTTCTTGAACTTATTTGTACTCCATGCATTATGTGTGTTCAAAATGAACCATTCAAAGCCACATCATCAATTTTCAACCCTTTCTGACTTCATTTTTTATTTTTCATGCAGTTATTGATTTTTCTTGAGCTAAATGACCCTGAAATTGAAAAGCAGTACAAATGAACTCTGAAAAGGTTGAAAGTTGGCATGGTATCATCGTTTCACCCACATAGCATGTGCTAAAAAGTTGAGAGGGCTACAACAAAAGCTGGATGCACTTCGTGTACAAAACGGACTCTCTCTTTCGAAGTATCACGATTTTGGACGGAAACTCATCTCTTACAAAAGGCATTTTATTTTCCTGAACTTATTTGAACTCCATGCTTTTTGTGTGTTCAAAATGGACCATTCAAAGCCACGTCATCAATTTTCAACCCTTTCTGACTTCATTTCTTATTTTTCATGCAGTTATTGATTTTTTTGAGCTAATTGACCCTGAAATGGAAAAGCACTACGAATGAACTCTGAAAAGGTTAAGAGTTGGCATGGTATTATCTCTTCACCCACATAGCATGTGCTAAAAATTTGAGAGGGTTACGATAAAATCTAGATGCACTTCGTGTACAAAATGGGTAGTCTCCTTCGGAGTATCACGGTTTCTGACGGAAAGTCATGTGTTACAAAAGCCATTTCATTTTCTTAAACTTATTTGAACTCCACGCATTATGTGTGTTCAAAATGCACCATTCAAACCACATCATCAATTTTCAACCCTTTCTGACTTCATTTGTTATTTTTCATCCAGTTATTGATTTTCTTGAGCTAAATGACCCTGAAATTAAAAAGCACTACAAATAAAATCTGAAAAGGTTCAAAGTTGGCATTGTATCATCATTTCACCCACATAGCATGTGCTAAAAAGTTGAGAGGGTTACAGCAAAAATTACAAAACGGACAGTTTCTTTCGAAGTATTAGGATTTTGGACGAAAACTCATCTGTTACAAAAGGCATTCCATTTTGTTGAACTTATTTGGACTAGAGGCTTTTTGTGTGTTCAAATAGAACAAATCAAAGCCACATTATCAATTTTCAACCCTTTCTGACTTCGTTTCTTATTTTTCATGCAGTTATATATTTTTTTGAGCTAATTGACCCTGAGATTGAAAAGCACTACAAATGAAGTCTGAAAAGGATGAAAGTTGCCATGGTATTATCATTTCAGCCACATAGCATGTGCTAAAAAGTTGAGAGGGTTACGCTAAAATCTGGATGCACTTCGTGTACAAAACGGGAAGTCTCCTTCGAAGTTTCACGGTTTCAGACGGAAACTCATCTGTTACAAAAGTCATTTCATTTTCTTGAACTTATTTGAACTACGGGATTTTTGTGTCTTCAAAATGCACCATTCAAAGCCACATCATGAATTTTCAACCCTTTCTGACTTCATTTCTTATTTTTCATGCAGTTATTGATTTTTTTTGAGCTAATTGACCCTGAAATTGAAAAGCACTACAAATGAACTATGAAAAGGTTCAAAGTTAGCATGGTATTATTATTTCACCCACATAGCATGTGCTAAAAAGTTGAGAGGGTTACGATAAAATCTAGATGCACTTCGTGTACAAAACGGACAGTCTCTTTCGAAGTATCGTGGTTTCGGACAGAAACTCATCTTTTACAAAAGGCATTTCATTTTCTTGAACTTATTTGAACTCCAGGCTTTTTGTGTGTTCAAAATGGACCATTCAAAGCCACATCATCAATTTTCAACCCTTTCTGACTTCATTTCTCATTTTTCTTGCAGTTATTGATTTTTTTGAGCTAATTGACCCTGAAATTGAAAAGCTCTACAAATGAACTCTGAAAAGGTTGAAAGTTGGCATGGTATTATCATTTCACCCACATAGCATGTGCTAAAAATTTGAGAGGGTTACAATAAAATTTTGATGCACTTCGTGTACAAAACGGGTAGTCTCTTTCGAAGTATCACGGTTTCGGACGGAAACTCATCTGTTACAAAAGCCATTTCATTTTCTTGAACTTATTTGAACTCCAGGCTTTTTGTATGTTCAAAATGCACCATTCAAAGCCACATCATCAATTTTCAACCCTTTCTGACTTCATTTGTTATTTTTCACGCAGTTATTGATTTTTTTGAGCTAATTGACCCTGAAATTGAAAAGCACTACAAATGAACTCTGAAATGGTTGAAACTTGGCATGGTATCATCATTTCACCCACATAGCATGTGCTAAAAAGTGGAGAGGGTTACGATAAAATCTGGATGCACTTCGTGTATAAAACGGGCAGTCTCTTTCGAAGTTTCACGGTTTCAGACGGAAACTCATCTGTTACAAAAGCCATTTCATTTTCTTGAACTTATTTGAACCCCGGGATTTTTGTGTCTTCAAAATACAGCATTCAAAGCCACATCACAAATTTTCAACCCTTTCTGACTTCATTTCTTATTTTTTCATGCAGTTATTGATTTTTTTGAGCTAATTGACCCTGAAATTGAAAAGCACTACAAATGAACTATGAAAAGGTTGAAAGTTGGCATGGTATTATTATTTCACCCACATAGCATGTGCTAAAATGTTGAGAGGGTTACGATAAAATCTGGATGCACTTCGTGTACAAAACGGACAGTCTCTTTCGAAGTATCACTGTTTCGGACGTAAACTCATCTGTTACAAAAGGCATTTCATTTTCTTGAACTTATTTGAACTCCAGGCTTTTTGTGTGTTCAAAATGGACCATTCAAAGCCACATCATCAATTTTCAACCCTTTCTGACTTCATTTCTTATTTTTCATGCAGTTATTGATTTTTTTGAGCTAATTGACCCTGAAATTGAAAAGCACCACAAATGAACTCTGAAAAAGTTGAAAGCTGGCATGGTATTATCATTTCACCCACATAGCATGTGCTAAGAATTTGAGAGGGTTATGATAAAATCTGGATGCACTTCGTGTACAAAACGGGCAGTCTCTTTCGAAGTATCACGGTTTCGGACGGAAACTCATCTGTTACAAAAGCCATTTCATTTTCTTGAACTTATTTGGACTCCAGGCTTTTTGTTTGTTCAAAATGCACCATTCAAAGCCACATCATCAATGTTCAACCCTTTCTGACTTCATTTTTTATTTTTCATGCAGTTATTGATTTTTCTTGAGCTAAATGACCCTGAAATTGAAAAGCACTAGAAATGAACTCTAGAAAGGTTGAAACTTGGCATGGTATCATCATTTCACCCACATAGCATGTGATAAAAAGTTGAGAGGGCTACAGCAAAAGCTGGATGCACTTCGTGTACAAAACGGACTCTCTCTTTCGAAGTATCACGGTTTTGGATGGAAACTCATCTCTTACAAAAGGCATTTCATTTTCCTGAACTTATTTGAACTCCATGCTTTTTGTGTGTTCAAAATGGACCATTCAAACCCACGTCATCAATTTTCAACCCTTTCTGACATCATTTCTTATTTTTCATGCAGTTATTGATTTTTTTGAGCTAATTGACCCTGAAATTGAAAAGCACTACAAATGAACTCTGAAAAGGTTGAAAGTGGGCATGGTATTATCATTTCACCCACATAGCATGTGCTAATAAGTTGACAGGGTTACGATAAAATATTGATGCACTTCGTGTACAAAACAGGCAGTCTCTTTCAAAGTATCACGGTTTCAGACGGAAACTCATCTGTTGCAAAAGCCATTTCATTTTCTTGAACTTATATGAACTCCAGGATTTTTGAGTGTTCAAAATGCACCATTCAAAGCCACATCATCAATTTTCAACCCTTTCTGACTTCATTTGTTATTTTTCATGCAGTTATATATTTTTTGAGCTAAATGACACTGAAATTGAAAAGCACTACCAATGAACTCTGAAAAGGTTGAAAGTTGGCATCGTATCATCATTTCACCCACATAGCATGTGCTAAAAAGTTGAAAGGGTTACAGCAAAAACTACAAAACGGACAGTCTCTTTCGAAGTATTATGATTTTTACGAAAACTCATTTGTTACAAAAGGCATTCCATTTTCTTGAACTTATTTGAACTTGAGTATTTTTGTGTGTTCAAAATGCAACAATCAAAGCCACATCATCAATTTTCAACCCTTTCTGACTTCATTTCTTATTTTTCATGCAGTTATAGATTTTTTTGAGCTAATTGACCCTGAGATTGAAAAGCACTACAAATGAACTCTGAAAAGGTTGAAAGTTCGCATGGTATTATCATTTCACCGACATAGCATGTGCTAAAAAGTTGAGAGGGTTACGATAAAATCTGGATGCACTTCGTGTACAAAACGGGCAGTCTCTTTTGAAGTTTCACGGTTTCGGACGGAAACTCATCTGTTACAAAAGCCATTTCATTTTCTTGAGCTTATTTGAACTCCAGGATTTTTGTGTGTTCAAAATGCACCATTCAAACCCACATCATCAATTTTCAACCCTTTCTGACTTCATTTCTTATTTTTCACGCAGTTATTGATTTTTTTGAGCTAATTGACCCTGAAATTGAAAAGCACTACAAATGAACTCTCAAATGGTTGAAACTTGGCATGGTATCATCATTTCACCCACATAGCATGTGCTAAAAAGTGGAGAGGGTTATGATAAAATCTGGATGCACTTCATGTATAAAACGGGCAGTCTCTTTCGAAGTTTCACGGTTTCAGACGGAAACTCATCTGTTACAAAAGCCATTTCATTTTCTTGAACTTATTTGAACCCCGGGATTTTTGTGTCTTCAAAATACACCATTCAAAGCCACATCACAAATTTTCAACCCTTTCTGACTTCATTTCTTATTTTTTCATGCAGTTATTGATTTTTTTGAGCTAATTGACCCTGAAATTGAAAAGCACTACAAATGAACTATGAAAAGGTTGAAAGTTGCCATGGTATTATTATTTCACCCACATAGCATGTGCTAAATTGTTGAGAGGGTTACGATAAAATCTGGATGCACTTCGTGTACAAAACAGACAGTCTCTTTCGAAGTATCACTATTTCGGACGTAAACTCATCTGTTACAAAAGGCATTTCATTTTCTTGAACTTATTTGAACTCCAGGCTTTTTGGGTGTTCAAAATGGACCATTCAAAGCCACATCATCAATTTTCAACCCTTTCTGACTTCATTTCTTATTTTTCATGCAGTTATTGATTTTTTTGAGCTAATTGACCCTGAAATTGAAAAGCACCACAAATGAACTCTGAAAAAGTTGAAAGCTGGCATGGTATTATCATTTCACCCACATAGCATGTGCTAAGAATTTGAGAGGGTTATGATAAAATCTGGATGCACTTCGTGTACAAAACGGGCAGTCTCTTTCGAAGTATCACGGTTTCGGACGGAAACTCATCTGTTACAAAAGCCATTTCATTTTCTTGAACTTATTTGGACTCCAGGCTTTTTGTTTGTTCAAAATGCACCATTCAAAGCCACATCATCAATGTTCAACCCTTTCTGACTTCATTTTTTATTTTTCATGCAGTTATTGATTTTTCTTGAGCTAAATGACCCTGAAATTGAAAAGCACTAGAAATGAACTCTAGAAAGGTTGAAACTTGGCATGGTATCATCATTTCACCCACATAGCATGTGATAAAAAGTTGAGAGGGCTACAGCAAAAGCTGGATGCACTTCGTGTACAAAACGGACTCTCTCTTTCGAAGTATCACGGTTTTGGATGGAAACTCATCTCTTACAAAAGGCATTTCATTTTCCTGAACTTATTTGAACTCCATGCTTTTTGTGTGTTCAAAATGGACCATTCAAACCCACGTCATCAATTTTCAACCCTTTCTGACATCATTTCTTATTTTTCATGCAGTTATTGATTTTTTTGAGCTAATTGACCCTGAAATTGAAAAGCACTACAAATGAACTCTGAAAAGGTTGAAAGTGGGCATGGTATTATCATTTCACCCACATAGCATGTGCTAATAAGTTGACAGGGTTACGATAAAATATTGATGCACTTCGTGTACAAAACAGGCAGTCTCTTTCAAAGTATCACGGTTTCAGACGGAAACTCATCTGTTGCAAAAGCCATTTCATTTTCTTGAACTTATATGAACTCCAGGATTTTTGAGTGTTCAAAATGCACCATTCAAAGCCACATCATCAATTTTCAACCCTTTCTGACTTCATTTGTTATTTTTCATGCAGTTATATATTTTTTGAGCTAAATGACACTGAAATTGAAAAGCACTACCAATGAACTCTGAAAAGGTTGAAAGTTGGCATCGTATCATCATTTCACCCACATAGCATGTGCTAAAAAGTTGAAAGGGTTACAGCAAAAACTACAAAACGGACAGTCTCTTTCGAAGTATTATGATTTTTACGAAAACTCATTTGTTACAAAAGGCATTCCATTTTCTTGAACTTATTTGAACTTGAGTATTTTTGTGTGTTCAAAATGCAACAATCAAAGCCACATCATCAATTTTCAACCCTTTCTGACTTCATTTCTTATTTTTCATGCAGTTATAGATTTTTTTGAGCTAATTGACCCTGAGATTGAAAAGCACTACAAATGAACTCTGAAAAGGTTGAAAGTTCGCATGGTATTATCATTTCACCGACATAGCATGTGCTAAAAAGTTGAGAGGGTTACGATAAAATCTGGATGCACTTCGTGTACAAAACGGGCAGTCTCTTTTGAAGTTTCACGGTTTCGGACGGAAACTCATCTGTTACAAAAGCCATTTCATTTTCTTGAGCTTATTTGAACTCCAGGATTTTTGTGTGTTCAAAATGCACCATTCAAACCCACATCATCAATTTTCAACCCTTTCTGACTTCATTTCTTATTTTTCACGCAGTTATTGATTTTTTTGAGCTAATTGACCCTGAAATTGAAAAGCACTACAAATGAACTCTCAAATGGTTGAAACTTGGCATGGTATCATCATTTCACCCACATAGCATGTGCTAAAAAGTGGAGAGGGTTATGATAAAATCTGGATGCACTTCATGTATAAAACGGGCAGTCTCTTTCGAAGTTTCACGGTTTCAGACGGAAACTCATCTGTTACAAAAGCCATTTCATTTTCTTGAACTTATTTGAACCCCGGGATTTTTGTGTCTTCAAAATACACCATTCAAAGCCACATCACAAATTTTCAACCCTTTCTGACTTCATTTCTTATTTTTTCATGCAGTTATTGATTTTTTTGAGCTAATTGACCCTGAAATTGAAAAGCACTACAAATGAACTATGAAAAGGTTGAAAGTTGCCATGGTATTATTATTTCACCCACATAGCATGTGCTAAATTGTTGAGAGGGTTACGATAAAATCTGGATGCACTTCGTGTACAAAACAGACAGTCTCTTTCGAAGTATCACTATTTCGGACGTAAACTCATCTGTTACAAAAGGCATTTCATTTTCTTGAACTTATTTGAACTCCAGGCTTTTTGGGTGTTCAAAATGGACCATTCAAAGCCACATCATCAATTTTCAACCCTTTCTGACTTCATTTCTTATTTTTCATGCAGTTATTGATTTTTTTGAGCTAATTGACCCTGAAATTGAAAAGCACCACAAATGAACTGTGAAAAAGTTGAAAGTTGGCATGGTATTATCATTTCACCCACATAGCATGTGCTAAGAATTTGAGAGGGTTATGATAAAATCTGGATGCACTTCGTGTACAAAACGGGCAGTCTCTTTCGAAGTATCATGGTTTCGGACGGAAACTCATCTGTTACAAAAGCCATTTCATTTTCTTGAACTTATTTGAACTCCAGGCTTTTTGTTTGTTCAAAATGCACCATTCAAAGCCACATCATCAATGTTCAACCCTTTCTGACTTCATTTTTTATTTTTCATGCAGTTATTGATTTTTCTTGAGCTAAATGACCCTGAAATTGAAAAGCACTACAAATGAACTCTAGAAAGGTTGAAAGTTGGCATGGTATCATCATTTCACCCACATAGCAGGTGATAAAAAGTTGAGAGGGCTACAGCAAAAGCTGGATGCACTTCGTGTACAAAACGGACTCTCTCTTTCGAAGTATCACGATTTTGGACGGAAACTCATCTCTTACAAAAGGCATTTCATTTTCCTGAACTTATTTGAACTCCATGCTTTTTGTGTGTTCAAAATGGACCATTCAAACCCACGTCATCAACTTTCAACCCTTTCTGACATCATTTCTTATTTTTCATGCAGTTATTGATTTTTTTGAGCTAATTGACCCTGAAATTGAAAAGCACTACAAATGAACTCTGAAAAGGTTGAAAGTGGGCATGGTATTATCATTTCACCCACATAGCATGTGCTAATAAGTTGAGAGGGTTACGATAAAATATTGATGCACTTCGTGTACAAAACAGGCAGTCTCTTTCAAAGTATCACGGTTTCAGACGGAAACTCATCTGTTGCAAAAGCCATTTCATTTTCTTGAACTTATTTGAACTCCAAGATTTTTGTGTGTTCAAAATGCACCATTCAAAGCCACATCATCAATTTTCAACCCTTTCTGACTTCATTTGTTATTTTTCATGCAGTTATTTATTTTTTGAGCTAAATGACACTGAAATTGAAAAGAACTACCAATGAACTCTGAAAAGGTTGAAAGTTGGCATCGTATCATCATTTCACCCACATAGCACGTGCTAAAAAGTTGAAAGGGTTACAGCAAAAACTACAAAAGGGACAGTCTCTTTCGAAGTATTATGATTTTTTACGAAAACTCATTTGTTACAAAAGGCATTCCATTTTCTTGAACTTATTTGAACTTGAGGATTTTTGTGTGTTCAAAATGCAAAAATCAAAGCCACATCATCAATTTTCAACCCTTTCTGGCTTCATTTCTTATTTTTCATGCAGTTATAGATTTTTTTGAGCTAATTGACCCTGAGATTGAAAAGCACTACAAATGAACTCTGAAAAGGTTGAAAGTTCGCATGGTCTCATCATTTCACCCACATAGCATGTGCTAAAAAGTTGGGACGGTTACGATAAAATCTGGATGCACTTCGTGTACAAAACGGACAGTCTCTTTCGAAGTATCACGGTTTCGAACGGAAACTCATTTGTTACAAAAGTCATTTCATTTTCTTGAACTTATTTGAACTCCAAGATTTTTGTGTGTTCAAAATGGACCATTCAAAGCCACATCATCAATTTTCAACCCTTTCTGACTTCATTTCTTATTTTTCATGCAGTTATTGATTTTTTTGAGCTAATTGACCCTGAAATTGAAAAGCACTATGAATGAACTCTGAAAAGGTTGAGAGTTGGCATGGTATTATCACTTCACCCACATAGCATCTGCTAAAAATTTGAGAGGGTTACGATAAAATCTGGATGCACTTCGTGTACAAAACGGGTAGTCTCTTTCGAAGTATCACGGTTTCGGACGGAAACTCATGTGTTACAAAAGCCATATCATTTTCTTGAACTTATTTGAACTCCAGTATTATTTTTCGTTCAAAATGGACCATTCAAAGCCACATCATCAATTTTCAACCCTTTCTGACTTCATTTGTTATTTTTCATGCAGTTATTGATTTTTTTGAGCTAATTGACCCTGAAAGTGAAAAGCACTACAAATGAACTATGAAAAGGTTGAAAGTTGGCATGGTATTATTATTTCACCCACATAGCATGTGCTAAAAAGTTGAGAGGGTTACGACAAAATCTGGATGCACTTCGTGTACAAAACGGATAGTCTCTTTCGAAGTATCACGGTTTTGGACGGAAACTCATCTGTTACAAAAGGCATTTCATTTTCTTGAACTTATTTGAACTCCACGAATTATGTGTGTTCAAAATGCACCATTCAAAGTCACATCTTCAATTTTCAGCCCTTTCTGACTTCATTTGTTATTTCCATGGAGTTATTGATTTTGTTGAGCTAATTGACCCTGAAATTGAAAAGCACTACAAATGAACACTGAAAAGGTTGAAAGTTGGCATGGTATCATCATTTAACCCACATAGCATGTGCTTAAAAGTTGAGAGGGTTACGGCAAAACCTGGATGCACTTCGTGTACAAAACAGACAGTCTCTTTCAAAGTATCACGGTTTCGAGCAGAAACTCATCTGTTACAAAAGGCATTTCATTTCTTGAACTTATTTGAACTCCACACATTATGTGTGCTCAAAATGCACCATTCAAAGCCACATCATCAATTTTCAACCCTTTCTGACTTCATTTGTTATTTTTCATGCAATTATAGTTTTTTCTTGAGCTAAATGACCCTGAAATTGAAAAGCACTACAAATGAACTCTTAAAAGGTTGAAAGTTGGCATGGTATCATCATTTCAGCCACATAGCATGTGCTAAAAAGTCGAGAGGGTTAGAGCAAAAACTATAAAACGGATAGTCTCTTTCGAAGTATCACAGTTTTGGACGAAAACTCATCTGTTACAAAAGGCATTCCATTTCCTTGAACTTATTTGAACTCTAGGATTTTTGAGTGTTCAAAATGCACCAATCAAAGCCACATCATCACTTTTCAACCCTTTCTGACTTCATTTCTAATTTTTCATGCAGTTATAGATTTTTTTGAGCTAATTGACCCTGAAATTGAAAAGCACTACAAATGAACTTTGAAAAGGTTGAAAGTTGGCATGGTCTCATCATTTCACCCACATAGCATGTGCTAAAAATTTGAGAGGGTTACGATAAAATCTGGATGCACTTCGTGTACAAAACGGGCAGTCTCTTTCGAAGTATCACGGTTTCGACCGGAAACTCATCTGTTACAAAAGTCATTTCATTTTTTAACTTATTTGAACTCCAGGATTTTTGTGTGTTCAAAATGGACCATTCAAAGCCACATCATCAATTTTCAACCCTTTCTGACTTCATTTGTTATTTCCATGTAGTTATTGATTTTTTTGAGCTAATTGACCCTGAAATTGAAAAGCACTACGAATGAACACTGAAAAGGTTGAAAGTTGGCATGGTATCATCATTTAACCCACATAGCATGTGCTAAAAAGTTGAGAGCGTTACGGCAAAACCTGGATGCACTTCGTGTACAAAACAGACAGTCTCTTTCGAAGTATCACGGTTTCGGAAGGAAACTCATCTGTTACAAAAGGCATTTCATTTTCTTGAACTAATTTGAACTCCACGCATTATGTGTGTTCAAAATGCACCATTCAAAGCCACATCATCAATTTTCAACCCTTTCTGACTTCATTTGTTATTTTTCATGCAATTATTGTTTTTTCTTGAGCTAAATGACCCTGAAATTGAAAAGCACTACAAATGAACTCTTAAAAGGTTGAAAGTTGGCATGGTATCATCATTTCAGCCACATAGCATGTGCTAAAAAGTTGAGAGGGTTATGGTAGAATCTGGATGCACTTCGTGTACAAAACGGGCAGTCTCTTTCGAAGTTTCACGGTTTCGGACGGAAACTCATCTGTTACAAAAGCCATTTCATTTTCTTGAGCTTATTTGAACTCCAGGATTTTTGTGTGTTCAAAATGCACCATTCAAACCCACATCATCAATTATCAACCCTTTCTGACTTCATTTCTTATTTTGCATGCAGTTATTGATTTTTTTGAGCTAATTGACCCTGAAATTGAAAAGCACTACAAATGAACTATGAAAAGGTTGAAAGTTGGCAAGGTATTATCATTTCAACCACATAGCATGTGCTAGAAGGTTGAGAGGGTTACGGTAAAATCTGGATGCACTTCGTGTACAAAACGGGTAGTCTCTTTCGAAGTATCACGGTTTCGGACGGAAACTCATCTGTTACAAAAGTCATTTCATTTTCTTGAACTTATTTGAACTCTAGGATTTTTGAGTGTTCAAAATGGACCATTCAAAGACACATCATCAATTTAAAACCCTTTCTGACTTCATTTCTTATTTTTCCTGGAGTTATTGATTTTTTTGAGCTAATTGACCATGAGATTGAAAAGCACTACGAATGAACTCTGAAAAGGTTGACAGTTGGCATGGTATTATCACTTCATCCACATAGCATGTGCTAAAAATTTGAGAGGGTTACGATAAAATCTGGATGCACTTCGTGTACAAAACGGGCAGTCTCTTTCGAAGTATCACAGTTTCGGACAGAAACTCATCTGTTACAAAAGCCATTTCATTTTCTTGAACTTATTTGAACTCAACGTATTATGTGGGTTCAAAATGCACCATTCAAAGCCACATCTCTAATTTTCAACCCTTTCTGACTTCATTTGTTATTTCCATGTAGTTATTGATTTTTTTGAGCTAATTGACCATGAAATTGAAAAGCACTACAAATGAACACTGAAAAGGTTGAAAGTTGGCATGGTATCATCATTGAACCCACATAGCATGTGCTAAAAAGTTGAGAGCATTACGGCAAAACCTGGATGCACTTCGTGTACAAAACAGACAGTCTCTTTCGAAGTATCACGGTTTCGGAAGGAAACTCATCTGTTACAAAAGGCATTTCATTTTCTTGAACTAATTTGAACTCGATGCATTATGTGTGTTCAAAATGCACCATTCAAAGCCACATCATCAATTTTCAACCCTTTCTGACTTCATTTGTTATTTTTCATGCAATTATTGTTTTTTCTTGAGCTAAATGACCCTGAAATTGAAAAGCACTACAAATGAACTCTTAAAAGGTTGAAAGTTGGCATGGTATCATCATTTCAGCCACATAGCATGTGCTAAAAAGTTGAGAGGGTTATGGTAAAATCTGGATGCACTTCGTGTACAAAACGGGCAGTCTCTTTCGAAGTTTCACGGTTTCGGACGGAAACTCATCTGTTACAAAAGCCATTTCATTTTCTTGACCTTATTTGAACTCCAAGATTTTTGTGTGTTCAAAATGCACCATTCAAACCCACATCATCAATTTTCAACCCTTTCTGACTTCATTTCTTATTTTTCCTGCAGTTATTGATTTTTTTGAGCTAATTGACCCTGAAATTAAAAAGCACTACAAATGAACTATGAAAAGGTTGAAAGTTGGCAAGGTATTATCATTTCACCCACATAGCATGTGCTAGAAGGTTGAGAGGGTTACGGTAAAATCTGGATGCACTTCTTGTACAAAACGGGTAGTCTCTTTCGAAGTATCACGGTTTCGGACGGAAACTCATCTGTTACAAAAGTCATTTCATTTTCTTGAACTTATTTGAACTCTAGGATTTTTGAGTGTTCAAAATGGACCATTCAAAGGCACATCATCAATTTAAAACCCTTTCTGACTTCATTTCTTATTTTTCCTGGAGTTATTGATTTTTTTGAGCAAATTGACCCTGAAATTGAAAAGCACTATGAATGAACTCTGAAAAGGTTGAGAGTTGGCATGGTATTATCACTTCACCCACATAGCATGTGCTAAAAATTTTAGAGGGTTACGATAAAATCTAGATGCACTTCGTGTACAAAACGGGTAGTCTCCTTCGAAGTATCACGGTTTCTGACGGCAACTCATGTGTTACAAAAGCCATTTCATTTTCTTGAACTTATTTGAACTCCAGGTTTTTTTTGTGTTCAAAATGGACCATTCAAAGCCACATCATCAATTTTCAACCCTTTCTGACTTCATTTGTTATTTTTCATGCAGTTATTGATTTTTTTGAGCTAATTGACCATGAGATTGAAAAGCACTACGAATGAACTCTGAAAAGGTTGACAGTTGGCATGGTATTATCACTTCATCCACATAGCATGTGCTAAAAATTTGAGAGGGTTACGATAAAATCTGGATGCACTTCGTCTACAAAACGGGCAGTCTCTTTCGAAGTATCACAGTTTTGGACAGAAACTCATCTGTTACAAAAGCCATTTCATTTTCTTGAACTTATTTGAACTCCACGTATTATGTGGGTTCAAAATAATCCATTCAAAGCCACATCTCTAATTTTCAACCCTTTCTGACTTCATTTGTTATTTCCATGTAGTTATTGATTTTTTTGAGCTAATTGACCATGAAATTGAAAAGCACTAGAAATGAACACTGAAAAGGTTGAAAGTTGGCATGGTATCATCATTTAACCCACATAGCATGTGCTAAAAAGTTGAGAGCGTTACGGCAAAACCTGGATGCACTTCGTGTACAAAACAGACTGTCTCTTTCGAAGTATCACGGTTTCGGAAGGAAACTCATCTGTTACAAAAGGCATTTCATTTTCTTGAACTAATTTGAACTCCACGCATTATGTGTGTTCAAAATGCACCATTCAAAGCCACATCATCAATTTTCAACCCTTTCTGACTTCATTTGTTATTTTTCATGCAATTATTGTTTTTTCTTGAGCTAAATGACCCTGAAATTGAAAAGCACTACAAATGAACTCTTAAAAGGTTGAAAGTTGGCATGGTATCATCATTTCAGCCACATAGCATGTGCTAAAAAGTTGAGAGGGTTACGATAAAATCTGGATGCACTTCGTGTACAAAACGGACAGTCTCTTTCGAAGTATCACGGTTTCGGAGGTAAACTCATCTGTTACAAAAGGCATTTCATTTTCTTGAACTTATTTGAACTCCAGGGTTTTTGTGTGTTCAAAATGGACCATTCAAAGCCACATCATCAATTTTCAACCCTTTGTGACTTCATTTCTTATTTTTCATGCAGTTATAGATTTTTTTGAGCTAATTGACCCTCAAATTGAAAAGCACTACAAATGAACTCTGAAAAGGTTGAAAGTTGGCATGGTATTATCATTTCACCCACATAGCATGTGCTAAAATTTGAGAGGGTTATGATAAAATCTGGATGCACTTCGTGTACAAAACGGGCAGTCTCTTTCGAAGTATCACGGTTCCGGACGGAAACTCATGTGTTACAAAAGCCATTTCAGTTTCTTGAACTTATTTGAACTCCAGGCTTTTTGTTTGTTCAAAATGCACCATTCAAAGCCACATCATCAATTTTCAACCCTTTCTGACTTCATTTGTTATTTTTCATGCAGTTATTGATTTTTTTGAGCTAATTGACCCTGAAATTGAAAAGCACGACGAATGAACTCCGAAAAGGTTGAAAGTTGGCATGGTATCATCATTTCACCCACATAGCATGTGATAAATAGTTGAGAGGGTTACAGCAAATCCTGGATGCACTTCGTGTACAAAACGGACAGTCTCTTTCGAAGTATCACGGTTCCGGACGGAACCTCATCTGTTCCAAAAGGCATTTCATTTTCATGAACTTATTTGAAATCCATGCATTATGTGTGTTCAAAATGAACCATTCAAAGCCACATCATCAATTTTCAACCCTTTCTGACTTCATTTTTTATTTTTCATGAAGTTATTGATTTTTCTTGAGCTAAATGACCCTGAAATTGAAAAGCACTACAAATGAACTCTGAAAAGGTTGAAAGTTGGCATGGCATCATCATTTCACCCACATAGCATGTGATAAAAAGTTGAGAGGGCTACAGCAAAAGCTGGATGCACTTCGTGTACAAAACAGACTCTCTCTTTCGAAGTATCACGGTTTTGGACGGAAACTCATCTCTTACAAAAGGCATTTCATTTTCCTGAACTTATTTGAACTCCATGCTTTTTGTGTGTTCAAAATGGACCATTCAAACCCACGTCATCAATTTTCAACCCTTTCTGACATCATTTCTTATTTTTCATGCAGTTATTGATTTTTTTGAGCTAATTGACCCTGAAATTGAAAAGCACTACAAATGAACTCTGAAAAGGTCGAAAGTGGGCATGGTATTATGATTTCACCCACATAGCATGTGCTAATAAGTTGAGAGGGTTACGATAAAATATTGATGCACTTCGTGTACAAAACAGGCAGTCTCTTTCAAAGTATAACGGTTTCGGACGGAAACTCATCTGTTACAAAAGCCATTTCATTTTCTTCATCTTATTTGAACTCCAGGATTTTTGTGTGTTCAAAATGCACCATTCAAAGCCACATCATCAATTTTCAACCCTTTCTGACTTCATTTGTTATTTTTCATGCAGTTATTTATTTTTTTGAGCTAAATGACACTGAAATTGAAAAGCACTACCAATGAACTCTGAAAAGGTTGAAAGTTGGCATCGTATCATCATTTCACCCACATAGCATGTGCTAAAAAGTTGAAAGGGTTACAGCAAAAACTACAAAACGGACAGTCTCTTTCGAAGTATTATGATTTTTTACGAAAACTCATTTGTTACAAAAGGCATTCCATTTTCTTGAACTTATTTGAACTTGAGGATTTTTGTGTGTTCAAAATGCAACAATCAAACCCACATCATCAATTTTCAACCCTTTCTGACTTCATTTCCTATTTTTCATGTAGTTATAGATTTTTTTGAGCTAATTGACCCTGAGATTGAAAAGTACTACAAATGAACTCTGAAAAGGTTGAAAGTTCGCATGGTATTATCATTACACCCACGTAGCATGTGCTAAAAAGTTGAGAGGGTTACGATAAAATCTGGATGCACTTCATGTACAAAACGGGCAGTCTCTTTCGAAGTTTCACGGTTTCGGACGGAAACTCATCTGTTACAAAAGCCATTTCATTTTCTAGAGCTTATTTGAAATCTAGGATTTTTGTGTGTTCAAAATGCAACATTCAAACCCACATCATCAATTTTCAACCCTTTCTGACTTCATTTCTTATTTTTCATGCAGTTATTGATTTTTTTGAGGTAATTGACCCTGAAATTGAAAACCACTAAAAATGAACTATGAAAAGGTTGAAAGTTGGCATGGTATTATCATTTCACCCACATAGCATGTGCTAGAAGGTTGAGAGGGTTACGGTAAAATCTGGATGCACTTCATGTACAAAACGGGTAGTCTCTTTCGAAGTATCACGGTTTCGGACGGAAACTCATCTGTTACAAAAGTCATTTCATTTTCTTGAACTTATTTGAACTCCAGGATTTTTGTGTGTTCAAAATGGACCATTCAAAGACACATCATCAGTTGTCAACCCTTTCTGACTTCATTTCTTATTTTTCATGCAGTTATTGATTTTTTTGAGCTAATTGACCCTGAAATTGAAAAGCACTACGAATGAACTCCAAAAAGGTTGAAAGTTGGCATGGTATTATCATTTCACCGACATAGCATGTGCTAAAAAGTTGAGAGGGTTACGATAAAATCTGCATGCACTTCGTGTACAAAACGGGCAGTCTCTTTCGAAGTTTCACGGTTTCGGACGGAAACTCATCTGTTACAAAAGCCATTTCATTTTCTTGAACCTATTTGAACTCTGGGATCTTTGTGTGGTCAAAATGCACTATTCGAAGCCACATCATCCATTTTCAACCCTTTTTGACTTCATTTCTTATTTTTCATGCAGTTATTGATTTTTTTGAGCTAATTGACCCTGAAATTGAGAAGCACTACAAATGAACTATGAAAAGGTTGAAAGTTGGCCTGGTATTATAATTTCACCCACATAGCATGTGCTAAAAAGTTGAGAGGGTTACGATAAAATCTGGATGCACTTCCTGTACAAAAGGGACAGTCTCTTTCGAAGTATCACGGTTTCGAACGGAAACTCATCTGTTACAAAAGTCATTTCATTTTCTTGAACTTATTTGAACTCCAGGATTTTTGTGTGTTCAAAATGGACCATTCAAAGCCACATCATCAATTTTCAACCCTTTCTGACTTCATTTCTTATTTTTCAAGCAGTTATTGATTTTTTTGAGCTAATTGACCCTGAAATTGAAAAGCACTACGAATGAACTCTAAAAAGGTTGAGAGTTGGCATAGTATTATCAATTCACCCACATAGCATGTGCTAAAAATTTGAGAGGGTTACGATAAAATCTGGATGCACTTCGTGTACAAAACGGGTAGTCTCTTTCAAAGTATCACGGTTTCGACCGGAAACTCATCTGTTACAAAAGTCATTTCATTTTCTTGAACTTATTTGAACTCCAGGATTTTCTTGTGTTCAAAATGGACCATTCAAAGCCACATCATCAATTTTCAACCCTTTCTGACTTCATTTCTTAGTTTTCATGCAGTTATTGATTTTTTTGAGGTAATTGACCCTGAAATTGAAAACCCCTAAAAATGAACTATGAAAAGGTTGAAAGTTGGCATGGTATTATCATTTCACCCACATAGCATGTGCTAGAAGGTTGAGAGGGTTACGGTAAAATCTGGATGCACTTCATGTACAAAACGGGTAGTCTCTTTCGAAGTATCACGGTTTCGGACGGAAACTCATCTGTTACAAAAGTCATTTCATTTTCTTGAACTTATTTGAACTCCAGGATTTTTGTGTGTTCAAAATGGACCATTCAAAGACACATCATCAGTTGTCAACCCTTTCTGACTTCATTTCTTATTTTTCATGCAGTTATTGATTTTTTTGAGCTAATTGACCCTGAAATTGAAAAGCACTACGAATGAACTCTGAAAAGGTTGAAAGTTGGCATGGTATTATCATTTCACCGACATAGCATGTGCTAAAAAGTTGAGAGGGTTACGATAAAATCTGCATGCACTTCGTGTACAAAACGGGCAGTCTCTTTCGAAGTTTCACGGTTTCGGACGGAAACTCATCTGTTACAGAAGCCATTTCATTTTCTTGAACCTATTTGAACTCTGGGATCTTTGTGTGGTCAAAATGCACTATTCGAAGCCACATCATCCATTTTCAACCCTTTCTGACTTCATTTCTTATTTTTCATGCAGTTATTGATTTTTTTGAGCTAATTGACCCTGAAATTGAGAAGCACTACAAATGAACTATGAAAAGGTTGAAAGTTGGCCTGGTATTATAATTTCACCCACATAGCATGTGCTAAAAAGTTGAGAGGGTTACGATAAAATCTGGATGCACTTCCTGTACAAAAGGGACAGTCTCTTTCGAAGTATCACGGTTTCGAACGGAAACTCATCTGTTACAAAAGTCATTTCATTTTCTTGAACTTATTTGAACTCCAGGATTTTTGTGTGTTCAAAATGGACCATTCAAAGCCACATCATGAAATTTCAACCCTTTCTGACTTCATTTCTTATTTTTCAAGCAGTTATTGATTTTTTTGAGCTAATTGACCCTGAAATTGAAAAGCACTACGAATGAACTCTGAAAAGGTTGAGAGTTGGCATGGTATTATCAATTCACCCACATAGCATGTGCTAAAAATTTGAGAGGGTTACGATAAAATCTGGATGCACTTCGTGTATAAAATGGGTAGTCTCTTTCAAAGTATCACAGTTTCGACCGGAAACTCATCTGTTACAAAAGTCATTTCATTTTCTTGAACTTATTTGAACTCCAGGATTTTTTTGTGTTCAAAATGGACCATTCAAAGCCACATCATCGATTTTCAACCCTTTCTGACTTCATTTGTTATTTTTCATGCAGTTATTTATTTTTTGAGCTAATTGACCCCGAAATTGAAAAGCACTTCAAATGAACTCTGAAAAGGTTGAAAGTTGGCAAGGCATTATCATTTCACCCACATAGCATGTGCTAAAAACTTGAGAGGGTTACGGCAAAACCTGGATGCACTTCGTGTACAAAACAGACAGTCTCCTTCGAAGTATCACGGTTTTGGACGGAAACTCATCTGTTACAAAAGGCATTTCATTTTCTTGAACTTATTTGAACTCCACGCATTATGTGTGTTCAAAATGCACCATTCAAAGCCACATCATCAATTTTCAACCCTTTCTGACTTCATTTGTTATTTTTCATGCAATTATTGTTTTTTCTTGAGATAAATGACCCTGAAATTGAAAAGCACTACAAATGAACTCTTAAAAGGTTGAAAGTTGGCATGGTATCATCATTTCAGCCACATAGCATGTGCTAAAAAGTCGAGAGGGTTAGAGCAAAAACTATAAAACGGACAGTCCCTTTCGAAGTATCACGGTTTTGGACGAAAACTAATTTGTTACAAAAGGCATTCCATTTCCTTGAACTTATTTGAACTAGAGGGTTTTTGTGTGTTCAAAATGCACCAATCAAAGCCACATTATCAATTTTCAACCCTTTCTGACTTCATTTCTAATTTTTCATGCAGTTATAGATTTTTTTTGAGCTAATTGACCCTGAAATTGAAAAGCACTACAAATGAACTTTGAAAAGGTTGAAAGTTGGCATGGTCTCATCATTTCACCCACATAGCATGTGCTAAAAACTTGAGAGGGTTACGATAAAATCTGGATGCACTTCGTGTACAAAACGGACAGTCTCTTTCGAAGTATCACGGTTTCGAACGGAAACTCATCTGTTACAAAAGTTATTTCATTTTCTTTAACTTATTTGAACTCCAGGATTTTTGTGTGTTCAAAATGGACCATTCAAAGCCACATCATCAATTTTCAACCCTTTCTGACTTCATTTCTTATTTTTCATGCAGTTATTGATTTTTTTGAGCTAATTGACCCTGAAATTGAAAAGCACTACGAATGAACTCTGAAAAGGTTGAGAGTTGGCATGGTATTCTCTTTTCACCCACATAGCATGTGCTAAAAATTTGAGAGGGTTACGATAAAATCTAGATGCACTTCGTGTACAAAACGGGTAGTCTCCTTCGGAGTATCACGGTTTCTGACGGAAACTCATGTGTTACAAAAGCCATTTCATTTTCTTGAACTTATTCGAACTCCAGGATTTTTTTGTGTTCAAAATGGACCATTCAAAGCCACATCATCAATTTTCAAGCCTTTGTGACTTCATTTCTTATTTTTCATGCAGTTATAGATTTTTTTGAGCTAATTGACCCTGAGATTGAAAAGCACTACAAATGAACTCGGAAAAGGTTGAAAGTTGGCATGGTATTATCATTTCACCCACATAGCATGTGCTAAAAAGTTGGGAGGGTTACGATAAAATCTGGATGCACTTCGTGTACAAAACGGGCAGTCTCTTTCGAAGTTTCACGGTTTCGGACGGAAACTCATCTGTTACAAAAGCCATTTCATTTTCTTGAGCTTATTTGAACTCCAGGATTTTTGTGTGTTCAAAATGCACCATTCAAACCCACATCATCAATTTTCAACCCTTTCTGACTTCATTTCTTATTTTTCATGCAGTTATTGATTTTTTTGAGCTAATTGACCCTGAAATTGAAAAGCACTACAAATGAACTATGAAAAGGTTGAAAGTTGGCATGGTATTATCATTTCAGCCACATAGCATGTGCTAGAAGGTTGAGAGGGTTATGGTAAAATCTAGATGCACTTCGTGTACAAAACGGGTAGTCTCTTTCGAAGTATCACGGTTTCGGACGGAAACTCATCTGTTACAAAAGTCATTTCATTTTCTTGAACTTATTTGAACTCCAGGATTTTTGTGTGTTCAAAATGGACGATTCAAAGACACATCATCAATTTAAAACCCTTTCTGACTTCATTTCTTATTTTTCATGCAGTTATTGATTTTTTTGAGCAAATTGACCCTGAAATTGAAAAGCACTACAAATGATCTCTGAAAAGGTTGAGAGTTGGCATGGTATTCTCTTTTGACCCACATAGCATGTGCTAAAATTTTTAGAGGGTTACGATAAAATCTAGATGCACTTCGTGTACAAAACGGGTAGTCTCCTTCGAAGTATCACGGTTTCTGACGGAAACTCATGTGTTACAAAAGCCATTTCATTTTCTTGAACTTATTTGAACACCCACATAGCATGTGCTAGAAGGTTGAGAGGGTTACGGTAAAATCTAGATGCACTTCGTGTACAAAACGGGTAGTCTCTTTCGAAGTATCACGGTTTCGGACGGAAACTCATCCGTTACAAAAGTCATTTCATTTTCTTGAACTTATTTGAACTCCAGGATATTTGTGTGTTCAAAATGGACCATTCAAAGACACATCATCAATTTAAAACCCTTTCTGACTTCATTTCTTATTTTTCATGCAGTTATTGATTTTTTTTGAGCAAATTGACCCTGAAATTGAAAAGCACTACGAATGAACTCTGAAAAGGTTGAGAGTTGGCATGGTATTCTCTTTTCACCCACATAGCATGTGCTAAAAATTTGAGAGGGTTACGATAAAATCTAGATGCACTTCGTGTACAAAACGGGTAGTCTCCTTCGGAGTATCACGGTTTCTGACGGAAACTCATGTGTTACAAAAGCCATTTCATTTTCTTGAACTTATTTGAACTCCAGGATTTTTTTGTGTTCAAAATGGACCATTCAAAGCCACATCATCCATTTTCAACCCTTTCTGACTTCATTTCTTATTTTTCATGCAGTTATTGATTTTTTTTGAGCTAATTGACCCTGAGATTGAAAAGCACTACAAATGAACTCTGAAAAGGTTGAAAGTTGGCATGGTATTATCATTTCACCCACATAGCATGTGCTAAAAAGTTGAGAGGGTTACGATAAAATCTGGATGCACTTCCTGTACAAAAGGGACAGTCTCTTTCGAAGTATCACGGTTTCGAACGGAAACTCATCTGTTACAAAAGTCATTTCATTTTCTTGAACTTATTTGAACTCCAGGATTTTTGTGTGTTCAAAATGGACCATTCAAAGCCACATCATCAATTTTCAACCCTTTCTGACTTCATTTCTTATTTTTCAAGCAGTTATTGATTTTTTTGAGCTAATTGACCCTGAAATTGAAAAGCACTACGAATGAACTCTGAAAAGGTTGAGAGTTGGCATGGTATTATCAATTCACCCACATAGCATGTGCTAAAAATTTGAGAGGGTTACGATAAAATCTGGATGCACTTCGTGTACAAAACGGGTAGTCTCTTTCGAAGTATCACAGTTTCGGACAGAAACTCATCTTTGACATAAGGCATTCCATTTTCTTGAACTTATTTGAACTAGAGGATTTTTGTGTGTTCAAAATGCACCAATCAAAGCCACATCATCAATTTTCAACCCTTTCTGACTTAATTTCTTATTTTTCATGCAGTTATAGATTTTTTTGAGCTAATTGACCCTGAAATTGAAAAGCACTACAAATGAACTTTGAAAAGGTTGAAAGTTGGCATGGTCTCATCATTTCACCCACATAGCATGTGCTAAAAAGTTGAGACGGTTACGATAAAATCTGGATGCACTTCGTGTACAAAACGGACAGTCTCTTTCGAAGTATCACGGTTTCGAACGGAAACTCATTTGTTACAAAAGTCATTTCATTTTCTTGAACTTATTTGAACTCCAGGATTTTTGTGTGTTCGAAATGGACCATTCACAGCCACATCATCAATTTTCAACCCTTTCTGACTTCATTTCTTATTTTTCATGCAGTTATTGATTTTTTGAGCTAATTGACCCTGAAATTGAAAAGCACAATGAATGAACTCTGAAAAGGTTGAGAGTTGGCATGGTATTATCACTTCACCCACATAGCATGTGCTAAAAATTTGAGAGGGTTACGATAAAATCTGGATGCACTTCGTGTACAAAACGGGTAGTCTCTGTCGAAGTATCACGGTTTCGGACGGAAACTCATGTGTTACAAAAGCCATATCATTTTCTTGAACTTATTTGAACTCCAGTATTATTTTGTGTTCAAAATGGACCATTCAAAGCCACATCATCAATTTTCAACCCTTTCTGACTTCATTTGTTATTTTTCATGCAGTTATTGATTTTTTTGAGCTAATTGACCCTGAAATTGAAAAGCACTACAAATGAACTATGAAAAGGTTGAAAGTTGGCATGGTATTATTATTTCACCCTCATAGCATGTGCTAAAAAGTTGAGAGGGTTACGATAAAATCTGGATGCACTTCGTGTACAAAACGGATAGTCTCTTTCGAAGTATCACGGTTTCGGACGGAAACTCATCTGTTACAAAAGGCATTTCATTTTCTTGAACTTATTTGAACTCCACGTATTATGTGTGCTCAAAATGCACCATTCAAAGTCACATCTTCAATTTTCAGCCCTTTTCTGACTTCATTTGTTATTTCCATGCAGTTATTGATTTTTTTGAGCTAATTGACCCTGAAATTGAAAAGCACTACAAATGAACACTGAAAAGGTTGAAAGTTGGCATGGTATCATCATTTAACCCACATAGCATGTGCTAAAAAGTTGAGAGGGTTACGGCAAAACCTGTATGCACTTCGTGTACAAAACAGACAGTCTCTTTCGAAGTATCACGGTTTCGGACGGAAACTCATCTGTTACAAAAGGCATTTCATTTTCTTGAACTTATTTGAACTCCACGCATTATGTGTGTTCAAAATGCACCATTCAAAGCCACATCATCAATTTTCAACCCTTTCTGACTTCATTTGTTATTTTTCATGCAATTATTGTTTTTTCTTGAGATAAATGACCCTGAAATTGAAAAGCACTACAAATGAACTCTTAAAAGGTTGAAAGTTGGCATGGTATCATCATTTCAGCCCCATAGCATGTGCTTAAAAGTCGAGAGGGTTAGAGCAAAAACTATAAAACGGACAGTCCCTTTCGAAGTATCACGGTTTTGGAGGAAAAGTCATCAGTTACAAAAGGCATTCCATTTCCTTGAACTTATTTGAACTAGAGGCTTTTTGTGTGTTCAAAATGCACAAATCAAAGCCACATCATCAATTTTCAACCCTTTCTGACTTCATTTCTAATTTTTCATGCAGTTATAGATTTTTTTGAGCTAATTGACCCTGAAATTGAAAAGCACTACAAATGAACTTTGAAAAGGTTGAAAGTTGGCATGGTCTCATCATTTCACCCACATAGCATGTGCTAAAAAGTTGAGAGGGTTACGATAAAATCTGGATGCACTTCGTGTACAAAACGGACAGTCTCTTTCGAAGTATCACGGTTTCGAACGGAAACTCATCTGTTACAAAAGTCATTTCATTTTCTTTAACTTATTTGAACTCCAGGATTTTTGTGTGTTCAAAATGGACCATTCAAAGCCACATCATCAATTTTCAACCCTTTCTGACTTCATTTCTTATTTTTCATGCAGTTATAGATTTTTTTGAGCTAATTGACCCTGAGATTGAAAAGCACTACAAATGAACTCTAAAAAGGTTGAAAGTTGGCATGGTATTATCATTTCACCCACATAGCATGTGCTAAAAAGTTGAGAGGGTTACGATAAAATCTGGATGCACTTCGTGTACAAAACGGGCAGTCTCTTTCGAAGTTTCACGGTTTCGGACGAAACTCATCTGTTACAAAAGCCATTTCATTTTCTTGAGCTTATTTGAACTCCAGGATTTTTGTGTGTTCAAAATGCACCATTCAAACCCACATCCTCAATTTTCAACCCTTTCTGACTTCATTTCTTATTTTTCATGCAGTTATTGATTTTTTTGAGCTAATTGACCCTGAAATTGAAAAGCACTACAAATGAACTATGAAAAGGTTGAAAGTTGGCATGGTATTATCATTTCACCCACATAGCATGTGCTAGAAGGTTGAGAGGGTTACAGTAAAATCTAGATGCACTTCGTGTACAAAATGGGTAGTCTCTTTCGAAGTATCACGGTTTCGGACGGAAACTCATCTGTTACAAAAGTCATTTCATTTTCTTGAACTTATTTGAACTCCAGGATTTTTGTGTGTTCAAAATGGACCATTCAAAGACACATCATCAATTTAAAACCCTTTGTGACTTCATTTCTTCTTTTTCATGCAGTTATTGATTTTTTTGAGCAAATTGACCCTGAAATTGAAAAGCACTACGAATGAACTCTGAAAAGGTTGAGAGTTGGCATGGTATTATCACTTCACCCACATAGCATGTGCTAAAAATCTGAGAGGGTTACGATAAAATCTGGATGCACTTCGTGTACAAAACGGGCAGTCTCTTTCGAAGTATCACGGTTTCGGACAGAAACTCATGTGTTACAAAAGCCATTTCATTTTCTTGAACTTATTTGAACTCCATGCATTATGTGTGTTCAAAATGCACCATTCAAAGCCACATCATCAATTTTCAACCCTTTCTGACTTCCTTTGTTATTTTTCATGCAATTATTGATTTTTCTTGAGCTAAATGACCCTGAAATTGAAAAGCACTACAAATGAACTCTTAAAAGGTTGAAAATTGGCATGGTATCATCATTTCACCCACATAGCATGTGCTAAAAAGTCGAGAGGGTTAGAGAAAAAACTATAAAACGGACAGTCTCTTTCGAAGTATCACGGTTTTGGACGAAAACTCATCTGTTACAAAAGGCATACCATTTTCTTGAACTTATTTGAACTAGAGGCTTTTTGTGTGTTCAAAATGCAGCAATCAAAGCCAGATCATCAATTTTCAACCCTTTCTGACTTCATTTCTTATTTTTCATGCAGTTATATATTTTTTTGAGCTAATTGACCCTGAAATTGAAAAGCACTACAAATGAACTTTGAAAAGGTTGAAAGTTGGCATGGTCTCATCATTTCACCCACATAGCATGTGCTAAAAAGTTGAGAGGGTTACGATAAAATCTAGATGCACTTCATGTACAAAACGGGTAGTCTCCTTCAGAGTATCACGGTTTCTGACGGAAACTCATGTGTTACAAAAGCCATTTCATTTTCTTGAACTTATTTGAACTCCAGGATTTTTGTGTGTTCAAAATGGACCATTCAAAGCCACATCATCAATTTTCAACCCTTTAGAATTTCATTTCTTATTTTTCATGCAGTTATTGATTTTTTTGAGCTAATTGACCCTGAAATTGAAAAGCACTATGAATGAGCTCTGAAAAGGTTGAGAGTTGGCATGGTATTATCACTTCACCCACATAGCATGTGCTGAAAATTTGAGAGGGTTACGATAAAATCTAGATGCACTTCGTGTACAAAACGGGTAGTCTCTTTCGAAGTATCACGGTTTCTGACGGAAACTGATGTGTTACAAAAGCCATTTCATTTTCTTGAACTTATTTGAACTCCAGGATTTTTTTGTGTTCAAAATGGACCATTCAAAGCCACATCATCAATTTTCAACCCTTTCTGACTTCATTTGTTATTTTTCATGCAGTTATTGATTTTTTTGAGCTAATTGACCCTGAGATTGAAAAGCACTACGAATGAACTCTGAAAAGGTTGAGAGTTGGCATGGTATTATCACTTCACCCACATAGCATGTGCTAAAAATTTGAGTGGGTTACGGTAAAATCTAGATGCACTTCGTGTACAAAACGGGTAGTCTCTTTCGAAGTATCACGGTTTCTGACGGAAACTCATGTGTTACAAAAGCCATTTCATTTTCTTGAACTTAGTTGAACTCCAGGATTTTTTTGTGTTCAAAATGGACCATTCAAAGCCACATCATCAATTTTCAACCCTTTCTGACTTCATTTGTTATTTTTCATGCAGTTATTGATTTTTTTGAGCTAATTGACCCTGAAATTGAAAAGCACTACAAATGAACTCTGAAAAGGTTGAAAGTTGGCATGGTATTATCATTTCACCCACATAGCATGTGCTAAAAATTTGAGAGGGTTATGATAAAATCTGGATGCACTTCGTGTACGAAACAGGCAGTCTCTTTCGAAGTATCATGGTTTCGGACAGAAACTCATCTGTTACAAAAGGCATTTCATTTTGTTGAACTTATTTGAACTCCACGCATTATGTGTGTTGAAAATGCACCATTCAAAGCCACATCATCAATTTTCAACCCTTTCTGACTTCATTTGTTATTTTTCATGCAACTATTGATTTTTCTTCAGCTAAATGACCCTAAAATTGAAAAGCACTACAAATGAACTCTTAAAAGGTTGAAAGTTGGCATGGTATCATCATTTCACCCACATAGCATGTGCTAAAAAGTCGAGAGGGTTAGAGCAAAAACTATAAAACGGACAGTCTCTTTCGAAGTATCACGGTTTTGGACGAAAACTCATCTGTTACAAAAGGCATTCCATTTTCTTGAACTTATTTGAACTAGAGGCTTTTTGTGTGTTCAAAATGCACCAATCAAAGCCACATCATCAATTTTCAACCCTTTCTCACTTGATTTCTTATTTTTCATGCAGTTATAGATTTTTTTGAGCTAATTGACCCTGAAATTGAAAAGCACTACAAATGAACTTTGAAAAGGTTGAAAGTTGGCATGGTCTCATCATTTCACCCACATAGCATGTGCTAAAAAGTCGAGAGGGTTACGATAAAATCTGGATGCACTTCATGTACAAAACGGACAGTCTCTTTCGAAGTATCACGGTTTCGAACGGAAACTCATCTGTTACAAAAGTCATTTCATTTTCTTGAACTTATTTGAACTCCAGGATTTTTGTGTGTTCAAAATGGACCATTCAAAGCCACATCATCAATTTTCAACCCTTTCTGACTTCATTTCTTATTTTTCATGCAGTTATTGATTTTTTGAGCTAATTGACCCTGAAATTGAAAAGCACTATGAATGAACTCTAAAAAGTTTGAGTGTTGGCATGGTATTATCTCTTCACCCACATACCATGTGCTAAAAATTTGAGAGGGTTACGATAAATTATAGATGCACTTCGTGTACAAAACGGGTAGTCTCTTTCGAAGTATCACGATTTCTGACGGAAACTTATGAGTTACAAAAGCCATTTCATTTTCTTGAACTTATTTGAACTCCAGGATTTTTTTGTGTTCAAAATGGACCATTCAAATCCACATCATCAATTTTCAACCCTTTCTGACTTCATTTGTTTTTTTTCATGCAGTTATTGATTTTTTTTGAGCTAAGTGACCCTGAAATTGAAAAGCACTACAAATGAACTCTGAAAAGGTTGAAAGTTGGCATGGTATTTTCATTTCACCCCCATAGCATGTGCTAATAATTTGAGAGGGTTACGATAAAATCTGGATGCACTTCGTGTACAAAACGGGCAGTCTCTTTCGAAGTATCACGGTTTCGGACGGAAACTCATCTGTTACAAAAGCCATTTCATTTTCTTGAACTTATTTGAACTCCGCGTATTATGTGTGTTCAAAATGCAGCATTCAAAGCCACATCTTCAATTTTCAACCCTTTGTGACTTCATTTGTTATTTTCCATGCAATTATTGATTTTTTTTGAGCTAATTGACCCTGAAATTGAAAAGCACTACAAATGAACACTGAAAACGTTGAAAGATGGCATGGTATCATCATTTAACCCACATAGCATGTGCTAAAAAGTTGAGAGGGTTACGGCAAAACCTGGATGCACTTCGTGTACAAAACAGACTGTCTCTTTCAAAGTATCAGGGTTTTGGACGAAAACTCATCTGTCACAAAAGGCATTTCATTTTCTTCAACTTATTTGAACTCGAGGCTTTTTGTGTGTTCAAAATGCGCCATTCAAAGCCACATCATCAATTTTCAACCCTTTCCAACTTCATTTCTTATTTTTCATGCAGTTATTGATTTTTTTGAGCTAATTGACCCTGAAATTGAAAAGCACTATGAATGAGCTCTGAAAAGGTTGAGAGTTGGCATGGTATTATCACTTCATCCACATAGCATGTGCTGAAAATTTGAGAGGGTTACGATAAAATCTAGATGCACTTCGTGTACAAAACGGGTAGTCTCTTTCGAAGTATCACGGTTTCTAACGGACACTGATGTGTTACAAAAGCCATTTCATTTTCTTGAACTTATTTCAACTCCAGGATTTTTTTGTGTTCAAAACGGACCATTCAAAGCCACATCATCAATTTTCAACCCTTTCTGACTTCATTTGTTATTTTTCATGCAGTGATTGATTTTTTTGAGCTAATTGACCCTGAGATTGAAAAGCACTACGAATGAACTCTGAAAAGGTTGAGAGTTGGCATGGTATTATCACTTCACCCACATAGCATGTGCTAAAAATTTGAGAGGGTTACGATAAAATCTGGATGCACTTCGTGTACAAAATGGGCAGTCTCTTTCGAAGTATCACGGTTTCGGATAAAAACTCATCTGTTACAAAAGCCATTTCATTTTCTTGAACTTATTTGAACTCCACGTATTATGTGTGTTCAAAATGCACCATTCAAAGCCACATCTTCAATTTTCAACCCTTTTTGACTTCATTTGTTATTTCCATACAATTATTGATTTTTTTGAGCTAATTGACCCTGAAATTGAAAAGTACTACAAATGAACACTGAAAAGGTTGAAAGTTGGCATGGTATCATCATTTAACCCATATAGCATGTGGTAAAAATTCGAGAGGGTTAGAGCAAAAACTATAAAATGGACAGTCTCTTTCGAAGTATCACGGTTTTGGACGAAAACTCATCTGTTACAAAAGGCATTCCATTTTCTTGAACTTATTTGAACTTGAGGCTTTTTGTGTGTTCAAGATGCACCAATCAAAGCCACATCATCAATTTTCAACCCTTTCTTACTTCATTTCTTATTTTTCATGCAGTTATTGATTTTTTTTGAGCTAATTGACCCTGAAATTGAAAAGCACTATGAATGAGCTCTGAAAAGGTTGAGTGTTGGCATGGTTTTATCACTTCACCCACATAGCATGTGGGAAAAATTTGAGAGGGTTACGATAAAATCTAGATGCACTTCGTGTACAAAACGGGTAGTCTCTTTCGAAGTATCCCGGTTTCTGACGGAAATTCATGTGTTACAAAAGCCATTTCATTTTGTTGAACTTATTTGAACTCCAGGATTTTTTTGTGTTCAAAATGGACCATTCAATGCCACATCATCAATTTTCAACCCTTTCTGACTTCATTTGTTATTTTTCATGCAGTTATTGATTTTTTGAGCTAATTGACCCTGAAATTGAAAAGCACTACGAATGAACTCTGAAAAGGTTGAGAGTTGGCATGGTATTATCACTTCACCCACATAGCATGTGCTAAAAATTTGAGTGGGTTACGATAAAATCTAGATGCACTTCGTGTACAAAACGGGTAGTCTCTTTGGAAGTATCACGGTTTCTGACGGAAACTCGTGGGTTACAAAAGCCATTTCATTTTCTTGAACTTATTTGAACTCCAGGATTTTTTTGTGTTCAAAATGGACCATTCAAAGTCACATCATCAATTTTCAACCCTTTCTGACTTCATTTGTTATTTTTCATGCAGTTATTGAATTTTTTGAGCTAATTTGACCCTGAAATTGAAAAGCACTACGAATGAACTCTGAAAAGGTTGAGAGTTGGCATGGTACTATCACTTCACCCACATAGCATGTGCTAAAATTTTGAGAGGGTTACGATAAAATCTAGATGCACTTCGTGTACAAAACGGGTAGTCTCTTTCGAAGTATCACGGTTTCAGACGGAAACTCATCTGTTACAAAAGCTATTTCATTTTCTTGAACTTATTTGAACTCCAGGATTTTTTTGTGTTCAAAATGGACCATTCAAAGCCACATCATCAATTTTCAACCCTTTCTGACTTCATTTGTTATTTTTCATGCAGTTATTGATTTTTTTGAGCTAATTTGACCCTGAAATTGAAAAGCACTACGAATGAACTCTGAAAAGGTTGAGAGTTGGCATGGTACTATCACTTCACCCACATAGCATGTGCTAAAATTTTGAGAGGGTTACGATAAAATCTAGATGCACTTCGTGTACAAAACGGGTAGTCTCTTTCGAAGTATCACGGTTTCGGACGGAAACTCAACTGTTACAAAAGCCATTTCATTTTCTTGAACTTATTTGAACTCCATGCATTATGTGGGTTGAAAATGCACCATTCAAAGCCACATCATCAATTTTCAACCCTTTCTGACTTCATTTGTTATTTTTCATGCAATTATTGATTTTTCTTGAGCTAAATGACCCTAAAATTGAAAAGCACTACAAATGAACTCTTAAAAGGTTGAAAGTTGGCATGGTATCATCATTTCACCCACATAGCGTGTGCTAAAGAGTTGAGAGGGCTACGGCAAAAGATGGATGCACTTCGTGTAGAAAACGGACAGTCTCTTTCGAAGTATCACGGTTTGAGACGGAAACTCATCTGTTACAAAAGGCTTTTCATTTTCTTGAACTCATTTGAACTCCAGGTTTTTTGGGTGTTCAAAATGCACCAATCAAAGCACTACGAATGAACTCTGAAAAGGTTGAGAGTTGGCATGGTATTATCACTTCACCCACATAGCATGTGCTAAAAATTTGAGAGGGTTACGATAAAATCTGGATGTACTTCGTGTACAAAATGGGCAGTCTCTTTCGAAGTATCACGGTTTCGGACAGAAACTCATCTGTTACAAAAGCCATTTCATTTTCTTGAACTTATTTGAACTCCACGTATTATGTGTGTTCAAAATGCACCATTCAAAGCCACATCTTCAATTTTCAACCCTTTCTGACTTCATTTGTTATTTCCATGCAATTATTGATTTTTTTGAGCTAATTGACCCTGAAATTGAAAAGTACTACAAATGAACACTGAAAAGGTTGAAAGTTGGCATGGTATCATCATTTAACCCACATAGCATGTGGTAAAAATTCGAGAGGGTTAGAGCGAAAACTATAAAATGGACAGTCTCTTTCGAAGTATCACGGTTTTGGACGAAAACTCATCTGTTACAAAAGGCATTCCATTTTCTTGAACTTATTTGAACTTGAGGCTTTTTGTGTGTTCAAAATGCACCAATCAAAGCCACATCATCAATTTTCAACCCTTTCTTACTTCATTTCTTATTTTTCATGCAGTTATTGATTTTTTTTGAGCTAATTGACCCTGAAATTGAAAAGCACTATGAATGAGCTCTGAAAAGGTTGAGTGTTGGCATGGTAATATCACTTCACCCACATAGCATGTGGGAAAAATTTGAGAGGGTTACGATAAAATCTAGATGCACTTCGTGTACAAAACGGGTAGTCTCTTTCGAAGTATCACGGTTTCTGACGGAAACTCATGTGTTACAAAAGCCATTTCATTTTGTTGAACTTATTTGAACTCCAGGATTTTTTTGTGTTCAAAATGGACCATTCAAAGCCACATCATCAATTTTCAACCCTTTCTGACTTCATTTGTTATTTTTCATGCAGTTATTGATTTTTTGAGCTAATTGACCCTGAAATTGAAAAGCACTACGAATGAACTCTGAAAAGGTTGAGAGTTGGCATGGTACTATCACTTCACCCACATAGCATGTGCTAAAATTTTGAGAGGGTTACGATAAAATCTAGATGCACTTCGTGTACAAAACGGGTAGTCTCTTTCGAAGTATCACGGTTTCGGACGGAAACTCATCTGTTACAAAAGCCATTTCATTTTCTTGAACTTATTTGAACTCCAGGATTTTTTTGTGTTCAAAATGGACCATTGAAAGCCACATCATCAAATTTCAACCCTTTCTGACTTCATTTGTTATTTTTCATGCAGTTATTGATTTTTTTGAGCTAATTGACCTTGAAATTGAAAAGCACTACAAATGAACTCTGAAAAGGTTGAAAGTTGGCATGGTATTATCATTTCACCCACATAGCATGTGCTAAAAATCTGAGAGGGTTATGATAAAATCTGGATGCACTTCGTGTACAAAACAGGCAGTCTCTTTCGAAGTATCACGGTTTCGGACAGAAACTCATCTGTTACAAAAGGCATTTCATTTTCTTGAACTTATTTGAACTCCATGCATTATGTGGGTTGAAAATGCACCATTCAAAGCCACATCATCAATTTTCAACCCTTTCTGACTTCATTTGTTATTTTTCATGCAATTATTGATTTTTCTTGAGCTAAATGACCCTAAAATTGAAAAGCACTACAAATGAACTCTTAAAAGGTTGAAAGTTGGCATGGTATCATCATTTCACCCACATAGCGTGTGCTAAAGAGTTGAGAGGGCTACGGCAAAAGATGGATGCACTTCGTGTAGAAAACGGACAGTCTCTTTCGAAGTATCACGGTTTGAGACGGAAACTCATCTGTTACAAAAGGCATTTCATTTTCTTGAACTCATTTGAACTCCAGGTTTTTTGGGTGTTCAAAATGCACCAATCAAAGCACTACGAATGAACTCTGAAAAGGTTGAGAGTTGGCATGGTATTATCACTTCACCCACATAGCATGTGCTAAAAATTTGAGAGGGTTACGATAAAATCTGGATGTACTTCGTGTACAAAATGGGCAGTCTCTTTCGAAGTATCACGGTTTCGGACAGAAACTCATCTGTTACAAAAGCCATTTCATTTTCTTGAACTTATTTGAACTCCACGTATTATGTGTGTTCAAAATGCACCATTCAAAGCCACATCTTCAATTTTCAACCCTTTCTGACTTCATTTGTTATTTCCATGCAATTATTGATTTTTTTGAGCTAATTGACCCTGAAATTGAAAAGTACTACAAATGAACACTGAAAAGGTTGAAAGTTGGCATGGTATCATCATTTAACCCACATAGCATGTGGTAAAAATTCGAGAGGGTTAGAGCAAAAACTATAAAATGGACAGTCTCTTTCGAAGTATCACGGTTTTGGACGAAAACTCATCTGTTACAAAAGGCATTCCATTTTCTTGAACTTATTTGAACTTGAGGCTTTTTGTGTGTTCAAAATGCACCAATCAAAGCCACATCATCAATTTTCAACCCTTTCTTACTTCATTTCTTATTTTTCATGCAGTTATTGATTTTTTTTGAGCTAATTGACCCTGAAATTGAAAAGCACTATGAATGAGCTCTGAAAAGGATGAGTGTTGGCATGGTATTATCACTTCACCCACATAGCATGTGGGAAAAATTTGAGAGGGTTACGATAAAATCTAGATGCACTTCGTGTACAAAACGGGTAGTCTCTTTCGAAGTATCACGGTTTCTGACGGAAACTCATGTGTTACAAAAGCCATTTCATTTTGTTGAACTTATTTGAACTCCAGGATTTTTTTGTGTTCAAAATGGACCATTCAAAGCCACATCATCAATTTTCAACCCTTTCTGACTTCATTTGTTATTTTTCATGCAGTTATTGATTTTTTGAGCTAATTGACCCTGAAATTGAAAAGCACTACGAATGAACTCTGAAAAGGTTGAGAGTTGGCATGGTATTATCACTTCACCCACATAGCATGTGCTAAAATTTTGAGAGGGTTACGATAAAATCTAGATGCACTTCGTGTACAAAACGGGTAGTCTCTTTCGAAGTATCACGGTTTCGGACGGAAACTCATCTGTTACAAAAGCCATTTCATTTTCTTGAACTTATTTGAACTCCAGGATTTTTTTGTGTTCAAACTGGACCATTCAAAGCCACATCATCAAATTTCAACCCTTTCTGACTTCATTTGTTATTTTTCATGCAGTTATTGATTTTTTTGAGCTAATTGACCTTGAAATTGAAAAGCACTACAAATGAACTCTGAAAAGGTTGAAAGTTGGCATGGTATTATCATTTCACCCACATAGCATGTGCTAAAAATCTGAGAGGGTTATGATAAAATCTGGATGCACTTCGTGTACAAAACAGGCAGTCTCTTTCGAAGTATCACGGTTTCGGACAGAAACTCATCTGTTACAAAAGGCATTTCATTTTCTTGAACTTATTTGAACTCCATGCATTATGTGTGTTGAAAATGCACCATTCAAAGCCACATCATCAATTTTCAACCCTTTCTGACTTCATTTGTTATTTTTCATGCAATTATTGATTTTTCTTGAGCTAAATGACCCTAAAATTGAAAAGCACTACAAATGAACTCTTAAAAGGTTGAAAGTTGGCATGGTATCATCATTTCACCCACATAGCGTGTGCTAAAGAGTTGAGAGGGCTACGGCAAAAGATGGATGCACTTCGTGTAGAAAACGGACAGTCTCTTTCGAAGTATCACGGTTTGAGACGGAAACTCATCTGTTACAAAAGGCATTTCATTTTCTTGAACTCATTCGAACTCCAGGTTTTTTGTGTGTTCAAAATGCACCAATCAAAGCACTACGAATGAACTCTGAAAAGGTTGAGAGTTGGCATGGTATTATCACTTCACCCACATAGCATGTGCTAAAAATTTGAGAGGGTTACGATAAAATCTGGATGCACTTGGTGTACAAAATGGGCAGTCTCTTTCGAAGTATCACGGTTTCGGACAGAAACTCATCTGTTACAAAAGCCATTTCATTTTATTGAACTTATTTGAACTCCGAGTATTATGTGTGTTCAAAATGGACCATTCAAAGCCACATCATCAATTTTCAACCCTTTCTGACTTCATTTGTTATTTTTCATGCAGTTATTGATTTTTTGAGCTAATTGACCCTGAAATTGAAAAGCACTACGAATGAACTCTGAAAAGGTTGAGAGTTGGCATGGTACTATCACTTCACCCACATAGCATGTGCTAAAATTTTGAGAGGGTTACGATAAAATCTAGATGCACTTCGTGTACAAAACGGGTAGTCTCTTTCGAAGTATCACGGTTTCGGACGGAAACTCATCTGTTACAAAAGCCATTTCATTTTCTTGAACTTATTTGAACTCCAGGATTTTTTTGTGTTCAAAATGGACCATTCAAAGCCACATCATCAATTTTCAACCCTTTCTGACTTCATTTGTTATTTTTCATGCAGTTATTGATTTTTTTGAGCTAATTTGACCCTGAAATTGAAAAGCACTACGAATGAACTCTGAAAAGGTTGAGAGTTGGCATGGTACTATCACTTCACCCACATAGCATGTGCTAAAATTTTGAGAGGGTTACGATAAAATCTAGATGCACTTCGTGTACAAAACGGGTAGTCTCTTTCGAAGTATCACGGTTTCGGACGGAAACTCATCTGTTACAAAAAGCCATTTCATTTTCTTGAACTTATTTGAACTCCAGGATTTTTTTGTGTTCAAAATGGACCATTCAAAGCCACATCATCAAATTTCAACCGTTTCTGACTTCATTTGTTATTTTTCATGCAGTTATTGATTTTTTTGAGCTAATTGACCTTGAAGTTGAAAAGCACTACAAATGAACTCTGAAAAGGTGGAAAGTTGGCATGGTATTATCATTTCACCCACATAGCATGTGCTAAAAATTTGAGAGGGTTATGATAAAATCTGGATGCACTTCGTGTACAAAACAGGCAGTCTCTTTCGAAGTATCACAGTTTCGGATAGAAACTCATCTGTTACAAAAGGCATTTAATTTTCTTGAACTTATTTGAACTCCACGCATTATGTGTGTTGAAAATGCACCATTCAAAGCCACATTATCAATTTTCAACCCTTTCTGACTTCATTTGTTATTTTTCATGCAATTATTGATTTTTCTTGAGCAAAATGACCCTAAAATTGAAAAGCACTACAAATGAACTCTTAAAAGGTTGAAAGTTGGCATGGTATCATCATTTCACCCACATAGCATGTGCTAAAAAGTCGAGAGGGTTAGAGCAAAAACTATAAAACGGACAGTCTCTTTCGAAGTATCACGGTTTTGGACGAAAACTCATCTGTTACAAAAGGCATTCCATTTTCTAGAACTTATTTGAACTAGAGGCTTTTTGTGTGTTCAAAATGCACCAATCAAAGCCACATCATCAATTTTCAACCCTTTCTCACTTCATTTCTTATTTTTCATGCAGTTATAGATTTTTTTTAGCTAATTGACCCTGAAATTGAAAAGCACTACAAATAAACTTTGAAAAGGTTGAAAGTTGGCATGGTCTCATCATTTCAACAACATAGCATGTGCTAAAAAGTCGAGAGGGTTACGATAAAATCTGGATGCACTTCGTGTACAAAACGGACAGTCTCTTTCGAAGTATCACGGTTTCGAACGGAAACTCATCTGTTACAAAAGTCATTTCATTTTCTTGAACTTATTTGAACTCCAGGATTTTTGTGTGTTCAAAATGGACCATTCAAAGCCACATCATCAATTTTCAACCCTTTCTGACTTCATTTCTTATTTTTCATGTAGTTATTGATTTTTTTTGAGCTAATTGACCCTGAAATTGAAAAGCACTATGAATGAGCTCTGAAAAGGTTGAGTGTTGGCATGGTATTATCACTTCACCCACATAGCATGTGGGTAAAATTTGAGAGGGTTACGATAAAATCTAGATGCACTTCGTGTACAAAACGGGTAGTCTCTTTCGAAGTATCACGGTTTCTGACGGAAACTCATCTGTTACAAAAGCCATTTCATTTTCTTGAACTTATTTGAACTCCAGGATTTTTTTGTGTTCAAAATGGACCATTCAAAGCCACATCATCAATTTTCAACCCTTTCTGACTTCATTTGTTATTTTTCATGCAGTTATTGATTTTTTGACCTAATTGACCCTGAAATTGAAAAGCACTACGAATGAACTCTGAAAAGGTTGAGAGTTGGCATGGTATTATCACTTCACCCACATAGCATGTGCTAAAAATTTGAGTGGGTTACGATAAAATCTAGATGCACTTCGTGTACAAAACGGGTAGTCTCTTTCGAAGTATCACGGTTTCTGACGGAAACTCATGTGTTACAAAAGACATTTCATTTTCTTGAACTTATTTGAACTCTAGGATTTTTTTGTGTTCAAAATGGACCATTCAAAGCCACATCATCAATTTTCAACCCTTTCTGACTTCATTTGTTATTTTTCATGCAGTTATTTATTTTTTTGAGCTAATTTGACCCTGAAATTGAAAAGCACTACGAATGAACTCTGAAAAGGTTGAGAGTTGGCATGGTACTATCACTTCACCCACATAGCATGTGCTAAAATTTTGAGAGGGTTACGATAAAATCTAGATGCACTTCGTGTACAAAACGGGTAGTCTCTTTCGAAGTATCACGGTTTCGGACGGAAACTCATCTGTTACAAAAGCCATTTCATTTTCTTGAACTTATTTGAACTCCAGGATTTTTTTGTGTTCAAACTGGACCATTCAAAGCCACATCATCAAATTTCAACCCTTTCTGACTTCATTTGTTATTTTTCATGCAGTTATTAATTTTTTTGAGCTAATTGACCTTGAAATTGAAAAGCACTACAAATGAACTCTGAAAAGGTTGAAAGTTGGCATGGTTATAACATTTCACCCACATAGCATGTGCTAAAAATTTGAGAGGGTTATGATAAAATCTGGATGCACTTCGTGTACAAAACAGGCAGTCTCTTTCGAAGTATCACGGTTTCGGACAGAAACTCATCTGTTACAAAAGGCATTTCATTTTCTTGAACTTATTAGAACTCCACGCATTATGTGTGTTGAAAATGCACCATTCAAAGCCACATCATCAATTTTCAACCCTTTCTGACTTCATTTGTTATTTTTCATCCAATTATTGATTTTTCTTGAGCTAAATGACCCTAAAATTGAAAAGCACTACAAATGAACTCTTAAAAGGTTGAAAGTTGGCATGGTATCATCATTTCACCCACATAGCATGTGCTAAAAAGTCGAGAGGGTTAGAGCAAAAACTATAAAACGGACATTCTCTTTCGAAGTATCGCGGTTTTGGACGAAAACTCATCTGTTACAAAAGGCATTCCATTTTCTTGAACTTATTTGAACTAGAGTCTTTTTGTGTGTTCAAAATGCACCAATCAAAACCACATCATCAATTTTCAACCCTTTCTCACTTCATTTCTTATTTTTCATGCAGTTATAGATTTTTTTGAACTAATTGACCCTGAAATTGAAAAGCACTACAAATGAACTTTGAAAAGGTTGAAAGTTGGCATGATCTCATCATTTCAACAACATAGCATGTGCTAAAAAGTCGAGAGGGTTACGATAAAATCTGGATGCACTTCGTGTACAAAACGGACAGTCTCTTTCGAAGTATCACGGTTTCGGACGGAAACTCATCTGTTACAAAAGCCATTTCATTTTCTTGAACTTATTTGAACTCCAGGATTTTTGTGTGTTCAAAATGGACCATTCAAAGCCACATCATCAATTTTCAACCCTTTCTGACTTCATTTCTTATTTTTCATGCACTTATTGATTTTTTTGAGCTAATTTGACCCTGAAATTGAAAAGCACTACGAATGAACTCTGAAAAGGTTGAGAGTTGGCATGGTATTATCACTTCACCCACATAGCATGTGCTAAAAATTTGGGTGGGTTAGAACAAAATCTAGATACACTTCGTGTACAAAACGGGTAGTCTCTTTCGAAGTATCACGGTTTCTGACGGAAACTCATGTGTTACAAAAGCCATTTCATTTTCTTGAACTTATTTGAACTCCAGGATTTTATTGTGTTCAAAATGGACCATTCAAAGACACATCATCAATTTTCAACCCTTTCTGACTTCATTTGTTATTTTTCATGCAGCTGTTGATTTTTGTGAGCTAATTTGACCCTGAAATTGAAAAGCACTACGAATGAACTCTGAAAAGGTTAAGAGTTGGCATGGTACTATCACTTCACCCACATAGCGTGTGCTAAAATTTTGAGAGGGTTACGATAAAATCTAGATGCACTTCGTGTACAAAACGGGTAGTCTCTTTCGAAGTATCACGGTTTCGGACGGAAACTCATCTGTTACAAAAGCCATTTCATTTTCTTGAACTTCTTTGAACTCCGCGTATTATGTGTGTTCAAAATGCAGCATTCAAAGCCACATCTTCAATTTTCAACCCTTTGTGACTTCATTTGTTATTTTCCATGCAGTTATTGATTTTTTTGAGCTAATTGACCCTGAAATTGAAAAGCACTACAAATGAACACTGAAAAGGCTGAAAGATGGCATGGTATCATCATTTAACCCACATGACATGTGCTAGAAGGTAGAGAGGGTTACGATAAAATCTGGATGCACTTCGTGTACAAAACGGGCAGTCTCTTTCGAAGTATCACGGTTTCGAACGGAAACTCATCTGATACAAAAGTCATTTCATTTTCTTGAATTTATTTGAACTCCAGGATTTTTTTGTGTGCAAAATGGACCATTCAAAGCCACATCATCAATTTTCAACCCTTTCTGACTTCATTTCTTATTTTTCATGCAGTTATTGATTTTTTTTGAGCTAATTGGACCTGAAATTGAAAAGCACTACGAATGAACTCAAAAAGGTTGAAAGTTTGCATGGTATTATCATTTCACCCACATAGCATGTGCTAAAATGTTGAGAGGGTTACGATAAAATCTGGATGCACTTCGTGTACAAAACGGGCAGTCTCTTTCGAAGTATCAGGTTTCGGACGAAAACTCATTTGTTACAAAAGTCATTTCATTTTCTTGAACTTTTTTGAACCCCAGGATTTTTGTGTGTTCAAATTGGACCATTCAAAGCCACATCATCAATTTTCAACCCTTTCTGACTTCATTTGTTATTTTTCATGCAGTTATTGATTTTTCTTGAGCTAAATGACCCTGAAATTGAAAAGAACTACAATCGAACTGTGAAAAGGTTGAAAGTTGGCATGGTATCATCATTTCACCAACATAGCATGTGCTAAAAAGTCGAGAGGGTTAGAGCAAAAACTATAAAACGGACAGTCTCTTTCGAAGTATCACGGTTTTCGACGAAAACTCATCTGTTACAAAAGGCATTTCATTTTCTTGAACTTATTTGAACTAGAGGATTTATGTGTGCTCAAAATGCACCAATCAAAGCCACATCATCAATTTTCAACACTTTCTGACTTCATTTCTTATTTTTCATGCAGTTACAGATTTTTTTGAGATAATTGACCCTGAAATTTAAAAGCACTACAAATGAACTTTGAAAACGTTCAAAGTTGGCATGGTCTCATCATTTCACCCACATAGCATTTGCTAAAAAGTTGAGAGGGTTACGGCAAAAGATGGATGCACTCCGTGTACAAAACGAACAGTCTCTTTCGAAGTATCAGGGTATCAGACGGAAACTCATTTGTTACAAAAGTCATTTCATTTTCTTGAACATATTTGAACTCCAGGATTTTTGTGTGTTCAAAATGGACCATTCAAAGCCACATCATCAATTTTCAACCGTTTCTGACTTCATTTCGTATTTTTCATGCAGTTATTTATTTTTTGAGCTAATTGACCCTGAAATTGATAAGCACTACAAATGAACTCTGAAAAGGTTGAAAGTTGTCATGGTATTATCATTTCACACACATAGCATGTGCTGAAAATTGAGAGGGTGACGATAAAATCTGGATGCACTTCGTGTACAAAATGGGCAGTCTCTTTCGACGTTTCACGGTTTCGGACGGGAACTCATCTGTTACAAAAGCCATTTCATATTCTTGAGCTTATTTGAACTCCAAGATTTTTGGATGTTCAAAATGCACCATTCAAAGCCAGATCATCAATTTTCAACCCTTTTTGACTTCATTTCTTATTTTTCATGCAGTTATTGATTTTTTTGAGCTAATTGACCCTGAAAGAAAGCACTACAAATAAACTATGAAAAGGTTGAAAGTTGGCATGGTATTATGATTTCAGCCACATGACATGTGCTAGAAGGTAGAGAGGGTTACGATAAAATCTGGATGCACTTCGTGTACAAAACGGGCAGTCTCTTTCGAAGTATCACGGTTTCGAACGGAAACTCATCTGTTACAAAAGTCATTTCATTTTCTTGAACTTAGTTGAACTCCAGGATTTTTGTGTGTTCAAAATGGACCATTCAAAGGCACATCATCAATTTTCAACCCTTTCTGACTTCATTTCTTATTTTTCATGCAGTTATTGATTTTTTTTAGCTAATTGACCCTGAAATTGAAAAGCACTATGAATGAGCTCTGAAAAGGTTGAGTGTTGGCATGGTATTATCACTTCACCCACATAGCATGTGGGAAAAATTTGAGAGGGTTACGATAAAATCTAGATGCACTTCGTGTACAAAACGGGTAGTCTCTTTCGAAGTATCACGGTTTCTGACGGAAACACATCTGTTACAAAAGCCATTTCATTTTCTTGAACTTATTTGAACTCCAGGATTTTTTTGTGTTCAAAATGGACCATTCAAAGCCACATCATCAATTTTCAACCCTTTCTGACTTCATTTGTTATTTTTCATGTAGTTATTGATTTTTTGAGCTAATTGACCCTGAAATTGAAAAGCACTACGAATGACCTCTGAAAAGGTTGAGAGTTGGCATGGTATTATCACTTCACCCACATAGCATGTGCTAAAAATTTGAGTGGGTTACGATAAAATCTAGATGCACTTCGTGTACAAAACGGGTAGTCTCTTTCGAAGTATCACGGTTTCTGACGGAAACTCATGTGTTACAAAAGCCATTTCATTTTCTTGAACTTATTTGAACTCCAGGATTTTTTTGGGTTCAAAATGGACCATTCAAAGCCACATCATCAATTTTCAACCCTTTCTGACTTCATTTGCTATTTTTCATGCAGTTATTGATTTTTTTGAGCTAATTTGACCCTGAAATTGAAAAGCACTACGAAGGAACTCTGAAAAGGTTGAGAGTTGGCATGGTACTATCACTTCACCCACATAGCATGTGCTAAAATTTTGAGAGGGTTACGATAAAATCAAGATGCACTTCGTGTACAAAACGGGTAGTCTCTTTCGAAGTATCACGGTTTCGGACGGAAACTCATGTGTTACAAAAGCCATTTCATTTTCTTGAACTTATTTGAACTCCAGGATTTTTTTGTGTTCAAAATGGACCATTCAAAGCCACATCATCAAATTTCAACCCTTTTTGACTTCATTTGTTATTTTTCATGCAGTTATTAATTTTTTTTTGAGCTAATTGACCTTGAAATTGAAAAGCACTACAAATGAACTCTGAAAAGGTTGAAAGTTGGCATGGTATTATCATTTCACCCACATAGCATGTGCTAAAAATTTGAGAGGGTTATGATAAAATCTGGATGCACTTCGTGTACAAAACAGGCAGTCTCTTTCGAAGTATCACGGTTTCGGACAGAAACTCATCTGTTACAAAAGGCATTTCATTTTCTTGAACTTATTTGAACTCCACGCATTATGTGTGTTGAAAATGCACCATTCAAAGCCACATCATCAATTTTCAATCCTTTCTGACTTCATTTGTTATTTTTCATCCAATTATTGATTTTTCTTGAGCTAAATGACCCTAAAATTGAAAAGCACTACAAATGAACTCTTAAAAGGTTGAAAGTTGGCATGGTATCATGATTTCACCCACATAGCATGTGCTAAAAAGTCGAGAGGGTTAGAGCAAAAACTATAAAAGGGACAGTCTCTTTCGAAGTATCACGGTTTTGGACGAAAACTCATCTGTTACAAAAGGCATTCCATTTTCTTGAACTTATTTGAACTAGAGGCTTTTTGTGTGTTCAAAATGCACCAATCAAAGCCACATCATCAATTTTCAACCCTTTCTCACTTCATTTCTTATTTTTCATGCAGTTATAGATATTTTTGAGCTAATTGACCCTGAAATTGAAAAGCACTACAAATGAACTTTGAAAAGGTTGAAAGTTGGCATGGTCACATCATTTCACCCACATAGCATGTGCTTAAAAGTCGAGAGGGTTACGATAAAATCTAGATGCACTTCGTGTACAAAACGGACAGTCTTTTTCGAAGTATCACGGTTTCGAACGGAAACTCATCTGTTACAAAAGTTATTTCATTTTCTTGAACTTATTTGAACTCCAGGATTTTTGTGTGTTCAAAATGGACCATTCAAAGCCACATCATCAATTTTCAACCCTTTCTGACTTCATTTCTTATTTTTCATGCACTTATTGATTTTTTGAGCTAATTGACCCTGAAATTGAAAAGCACTACGAATGAACTCTGAAAAGGTTGAGAGTTGGCATGGTATTATCACTTCACCCACATAGCATGTGCTAAAAATTTGGGTGGGTTAGAATAAAATCTAGATACACTTCGTGTACAAAACGGGTAGTCTCTTTCGAAGTATCACGGTTTCTGACGGAAACTCATGTGTTACAAAAGCCATTTCATTTTCTTGAACTTATTTGAACTCCAGGATTTTATTGTGTTCAAAATGGACCATTCAAAGACACATCATCAATTTTCAACCCTTTCTGACTTCATTTGTTATTTTTCATGCAGCTGTTGATTTTTTTGAGCTAATTTGACCCTGAAATTGAAAAGCACTACGAATGAACTCTGAAAAGGTTAAGAGTTGGCATGGTACTAGCACTTCACCCACATAGCATGTGCTAAAATTTTGAGAGGGTTACGATAAAATCTAGATGCACTTCGTGTACAAAACGGGTAGTCTCTTTCGAAGTATCACGGTTTCGAACGGAAACTCATCTGTTACAAAAGCCATTTCGTTTTCTTGAACTTCTTTGAACTCCGCGTATTATGTGTGTTCAAAATGCAGCATTCAAAGCCACATCTTCAATTTTCAACCCTTTGTGACTTCATTTGTTATTTTCCATGCAGTTATTGATTTTTTTGAGCTAATTGACCCTGAAATTGAAAAGCACTACAAATGGACACTGAAAAGGCTGAAAGATGGCATGGTATCATCATTTAACCCACATGACATGTGCTAGAAGGTAGAGAGGGTTACGATAAAATCTGGATGCACTTCGTGTACAAAACGGGCAGTCTCTTTCGAAGTATCACGGTTTCGAACGGAAACTCATCTGATACAAAAGTCATTTCATTTTCTTGAACTTATTTGAACTCCAGGATTTTTTTGTGTGCAAAATGGACCATTCAAAGCCACATCATCAATTTTCAACCCTTTCTGACTTCATTTCTTATTTTTCATGCAGTTATTGATTTTTTTGAGCTAATTGGACCTGAAATTGAAAAGCACTACGAATGAACTCAAAAAGGTTGAAAGTTTGCATGGTATTATCATTTCACCCACATAGCATGTGCTAAAATGTTGAGAGGGTTACGATAAAATCTGGATGCACTTCGTGTACAAAACGGGCAGTCTCTTTCGAAGTATCAGGTTTCGGACGAAAACTCATTTGTTACAAAAGTCATTTCATTTTCTTGAACTTTTTTGAACCCCAGGATTTTTGTGTGTTGAAATTGGACCATTCAAAGCCACATCATCAATTTTCAACCCTTTCTAACTTCATTTGTTATTTTTCATGCAGTTATTGATTTTTTTTGGCAAATTGACCCTGAAATTGAAAAGCACTACAAATGAACTCTAAAAAGGTTGAAAGTTGGCATGGTATTATCATTTCACCCACATAGTATGTGCTAAAAAGTTGAGAGGGTTACGAGAAAATCTGGATGCACTTCGTGTACAAAACGGGCAGTCTCTTTCGAAGTATCACGGTTTCGGACGAAAACTCATCTACTACAAAAGCCATTTCATTTTCTTGAAGTTATTTGAACTCCAAGCTTTTTGTATGTTCAAAATGCACCATACAAAGCCACATCATCAATTTTCAACCCTTTCTCACTTCATTTGTTATTTTTCATGCAGTTATTGATTTTTTTGAGCTAATTGACCCTGAAATATAAAAGCACTACAAATGAACTCTGAAAAGGTTGAAAGTTGGCATGGTATCATCATTTCACCCACATAGCATGTGCTAAATAGTTGAGAGGGTTACGGCAAATCCTGGATGCACTTCGTGTACAAAACGGACAGTCTCTTTAGAAGTATCACGGTTTCAGACGGAAACTCATCTGTTACAAAAGGCATTTCATTTTCTTGAACTTATTTGAACACCAGCATTATGTGTGTTCAAAATGCACCATTCAAAGCCACATCATCAATTTTCAACCCTTTTTGACTTCATTTGTTATTTTTCATGCAGTTATTGATATTTTTGAGCTAAATGACCCTGAAATTGAAAAGCACTACAACTGAACTCTGAAAAGGTTGAAATTTGGCATTGTATCATCATTTCACCCACATAGCATGCGCTACTAAGTTGAGAGGGTTACGGGAAAGCGGGATGAACTTCGTGTCCAAAACGGACAGTCTCTTTCGAAGTATCACGGTTTCGGACGGAAACTCATCTCTTAAAAAAGGCATTTCATTTTCTTGAACTTATTTGAACTCCACGCGTTATGTCTGTTCAATATGCACCATTCAAAGCCACATCAACATTTTCAACCATTTCTGAATTTATTTGTTATTTTTCATGCACTTATTGATTTTTTTGAACTAAATGACAATGAAATTGAAAGCACTACAAATGAACTCTGAAAAGTTTGAAAGTTGGCATGGTATCATTATTTCACCCACATAGCATGTGCTAAAAAGTTGAGAGGGTTATGGCAAAAGATGGATGCACTTCGTGTACAAAACGGACAGTCTCTTTCGAAGGATCAGGGTTTCGAACGGAAACACATTTGTTACAAAAGTCATTTCATTTTCTTGAACATATTTGAACTCCAGGATTTTTGTGTGTTCAAAATGGACCATTCAAAGCCACGTCATCAATTTTCAACCCTTTCTGACTTCATTTCTTATTTTTCATGTAGTTATTGATTTTTTTGAGCTAATTGACCCTGAAATTGAAAAGCACTACAAATGAACTCTGAAAAGGTTGAAAGTTGGCATGGTATTATCATTTCACCCACATAGCATGTGCTAAAAATTTGAGAGGGTTACGATAAAATCTGGATGCACTTCGTGTACAAAACGGGCAGTCTCTTTCTATGTTTCACGGTTTCAGACGGAAACTCATCTGTTACAAAAGCCATTTCATTTTCTTGAGCTTATTTGAACTCCAAGATTTTTGTATGTTAAAAATGCACCATTCAAAGCCACATCATCAATTTTCAACCCTTTCTGACTTATTTCTTTTTTTTCATGCAGTTATAGATTTTTTTGAGCTAGTTGACCCTGAGATTGAAAAGCACTACAAATGAAGTCTGAAAAGGTTGAAAGTTGGCATGGTATCATCATTTCACCGACATAGCATGTTCTAAAGAGTTGAGAGGGTTACGGCAAAACCTGGATGCACTTCGTGTACAAAACAGACAGTCTCTTTCGAAGTATCACGGTTTCGGACGGAAACTCATCTGTTACAAAAGGCATTTCATTTTCTTGAACTTATTTGAACTCCACGCACTATGTGTGTTCAAAATGCACCATTCAAAGCCACATCATCAATTTTCAACCCTTTCTGACTTCATTTGTTATTTTTCATGCAGTTATTGATTTTTCTTGAGCTAAATGACCCTGAAATTCAAAAGCACTACAAATGAACTCTAAAAAGGTTGAAAGTTGGCATGGTATCGTCATTTCACCCACATAGCATGTGCTAAAAAGTTGAGAGGGTTACAGCAAAAACTACAAAACGGACAGTCTCTTTCGAAGTATGAGGGTTCTGGACGAAAACTCATCTGTTACAAAAGGCATTCCATTTTCTTGAACTTATTTGAACTCGAGGCTTTTTGTGTGTTCAGAATGCACCAATCAAAGCCACATCATAATTTTTCAACCCTTTCTGACTTCATTTCTTATTTTTCATGCAGTTATAGATTTTTTTGAGCAAATTGACCCTAAGATTGAAAAGCACTACAAATGAACACTGATAAGGTTGACAGTTGGCATGGTATCATCATTTCACCCACATAGCATGTGCTAAAAAGTTGAGAGGGTTATGGCAAAAGATGGATGCACTCCGTGTACAAAACGGACAGTCTCTTTCGAAGTATCAGGGTTTCGGACGGAAACTCATTTGTTACAAAAGTCATTTCATTTTCTTTAACTTATTTGAACTCCAGGATTTTTGTGTGTCCAAAATGGACCATTCAAAGCCACGTCATCAATTTTCAACCCTTTCTGACTTCATTTCTTATTTTTCATGTAGTTATTGAATTTTTTGAGCTAATTGACCCTGAAATTGAAAAGCACTACAAATGAACTCTGAAAAGGTTGAAAGTTGGCATGGTATTATCATTTCACCCACATAATATGTGCTAAAAATTGAGAGGGTTACGAGAAAATTTGGATGCACTTTGTGTACAAAACAGGCAGTCTCTTTCGAAGTATCACGATTTCGGACGGAAACTCATCTGTTATAAAAGCCATTTCATTTTCTTGACCTTATTTGAACTCCACGATTTTTGTGTGTTCAAAATGCACCATTGAGAGCCACATCATCAATTTTGAACCCTTTCTGACTTCATTTGTTTTTTTTCATGCAGTTATTTATTTTTTTGAGCTAAATGACCCTGAAATTGAAAAGCACTACCAATGAACTCTCAAAAGGTTGAAAGTTGGCATTGTATCATCATTTCACCCACATAGCATGTGCTAAAAAGTTGAGAGGGTTACGATAAAATCTAGATGCACTTCGTGTACAAAACGGGCAGTCTCTTTCGAAGTTTCACGGTTTCGGACGGAAACTCATCTGTTACAAAAACCATTTCATTTTCTTGAACTTATTTGAACTCTAGGATTTTCGTGTATTCAAAATGCACCATTCAAAGCCACATCATCAATTTTCAACCCTTTCTGACTTCATTTCTTATTTTTCATGCAGTTATTGATTTTTTTGAGCTAATTGACCCTGAAATTGAAAAGCACTACGACTGAACTCTGGAAAGGTTGAAAGTTGGCATGGTATTATCATTTCACCCACATAGCATGTGCTAAAAAGTTGAGAGAGTTACGATAAAATCTGGATGCACTTCGTGTACAAAACGGGCAGTCTCTTTCGAAGTTTCACGGTTTCGGACGGAAACTCATCTGTTACAAAAACCATTTCATTTTCTTTAACTTATTTGAACTCCAGGATTTTTGTGTGTCCAAAATGGACCATTCAAAGCCACGTCATCAATTTTCAACCCTTTCTGACTTCATTTCTTTTTTTTCATGTAGTTATTGAATTTTTTGAGCTAATTGACCCTGAAATATGAAAAGCACTACAAATGAACTATGAAAAGGTTGAAAGTTGGCATGGTATTATCATTTCACCCACATAGTATGTTCTAGAAGGTTGAGAGGGTTACGGTAAAATCTGGATGCACTTCGTGTACAAAACGGGCAGTCTATTTCGAAGTATCACGGTTTCGGACAGAAACTCATCTGTTACAAAAGTCATTTCATTTTCTTGAACTTATTTGAACTCCAGGATTTTTGTGTGTTCAAAATGGACCATTCAAATCCACATCATCAATTTTCAATCCTTTCTGACTTCATTTCTTATTTTTCATGCAGTTATTGATTTTTTTGAGCTAATTGACCCTGAAATTGAAAAGCACTACGACTGAACTCTGGAAAGGTTGAAAGTTGGCATGGTTTTATCATTTCACCCACATAGCATGTGCTAAAAAGTTGAGAGGGTTACGATAAAATCTGGATGCACTTCGTGTACAAAACGGACAGTCTCTTTCGAAGCTTCACGGTTTCGGACGGAAACTCATCTGTTAAAAAAGCCATTTCATTTTCTTGAGCTTATTTCAACTCTAGGATCTTTGTGTGTTCAAAATGCACCATTCAAAGCCACATCATCAATTTTCAACCCTTTCTGACTTCATTTCTTATTTTTCATGCAGTTATAGATTTTTTTGAGCTAATTGACCCTGAAATTGAAAAGCACTACAAATGAACTATGAAGAGGTTGAAAGTTGGCATGGTATTATCATTTCACCCACATAGTATGTTCTAGAAGGTTGAGAGGGTTACGGTAAAATCTGGATGCACTTCGTGTACAAAACGGGCAGTCTCTTTCGAAGTTTCACGGTTTCGGACGGAAACTCATCTGTTACAAAAGCCATTTCATTTTATTGAACTTATTTGAACTCTAGGATTTTTGTGTGTTCAAAATGCACCATTCAAAGCCACATCATCAATTTTCAACCCTTTCTGACTTCATTTCTTATTTTCATGCAATTATTGATTTTTTTGAGCTAATTGACCCTGAAATGGAAAAGCACAACAAATGAACTATCAAAAGGTTGAAAGTTGGCATGGTATTATCATTTCACCCACATAGTATGTTCTAGAACGTTGAGAGGGTTATAGTAAAATCTGGATGCACTTCGTGTACAAAACGGGCAGTCTCTTTCGAAGTATCATGGTTTCGGACAGAAACTCATCTGTTACAAAAGTCATTTCATTTTCTTGAACTTATTTGAACTCCAGGATTTTTGTGTGTTCAAAATGGAACATTCAAAGCCACATCATCAATTTTCAAGACTTTCTGACTTCATTTCTTATTTTTCATGCAGTTATTGATTTTTTTGAGCTAATTGACCCTGAAATTGAAAAGCACTACGACTGAACTCTGGAAAGGTTGAAAGTTGGCATGGTATTATCATTTCACCCACATAGCATGTGCTAAAAAGTTGAGAGAGTTACGATAAAATCTGGATGCACTTCGTGTACAAAACGGGCAGTCTCTTTCGAAGTTTCACGGTTTCGGACGGAAACTCATGTGTTAAAAAAGCCATTTCATTTTCTTGAGCTTATTTGAATTCTAGGATCTTTGTGTGTTCAAAATGCACCATTCGAAGCCACATCATCAATTTTCAACCCTTTCTGACTTCATTTCTTATTTTTTATGCAGTTATTGAATTTTTTTTAGCTAATTGACCCTGCAATTTAAAATCACTACAAATGAACTCTGAAAAGGTTGAAAGTTGGCATGGTATCATCATTTCACCCACATAGCATGTGCTAAAAAGTTGAGAGGGTTACGATAAAATCTGGATGCACTTCGTGTAAAAAACGGACAGTCTCTTTCGAAGTATCACGGTTTCTAACGGAAACTCATCTCTTACAAAAGTCATTTCATTTTCTTGAACTTATTTGAACTCCAGGATTTTTGTGTGTTCAAAATGGACCATTCGAAGCCACATCATCAATTTTCAACCCTTTCTGACTTCATTTCTTATTTTTCATGCAGTTATAGATTTTTTTTGAGCTAATTGACCCTGAGATTGAAAAGCACTACAAATGAACTCTGACAAGGTTAAAAGTTGGCATGGTATTATCAATTCACCCACATAGAATGTGCTAAAAAGTTGAGAGGGTTACGATAAAATCTGGATGCACTTCGTGTACAAAACGGGCAGTCTCTTTCGAAGTTTCACGGTTTCGGACGGAAACTCATCTGTTACAAAAACCATTTCATTTTCTTGCACTTATTTGAACTATAGGATTCTTGTGTGTTCAAAATGCACCATTAAAAGCCACATCATCAAATTTCAACCCTCTCTGACTTCATTTCTTATTTTTCAAGCAGTTATTGATTTTTTTGAGCTAATTGACCCTGAAATTGAAAAGCACTACAAATGAACTATGAAAAGGTTGAAAGTTGGCATGGTATTATCGTTTCACCCACATAGTATGTTCTAGAAGGGTGAGAGGGTTACGGTAAAATCTGGATGCAATTCGTGTACAAAACGGGCAGTCCCTTTCGAAGTATCACGGTTTCGGACAGAAACTCATCTGTTACAAAAGTCATTTCATTTTCTTGAACTTATTTGAACTGCAGGATTTTTGTGTGTTCAAAATGGACCATTCAAAGCCACATCATCAATTTTCAACCCTTTGTGACTTCATTTCTTATTTTTCATGCAGTTATTGATTTTTTTTAGCTAATTGACCCTGAAATTGAAAAGCACTACGACTGAACTCTAGAAAGGTTGAAAGTTGGCATGGTATTATCATTTCACCGACATAGCATGTGCTAAAAAGTTGAGAGGGTTACGATAAAATCTGGATGCACTTCGTGTACAAAACGGGCAGTCTCTTTCGAAGTTTCACGGTTTCGAACGGAAACTCATCTGTTAAAAAAGCCATTTCATTTTCTTGAGCTTATTTGAACTCTAGGATCTTTGTGTGTTCAAAATGCACCATTCGAAGCCACATCATCAATTTTCAACCCTTTCTGACTTCATTTCTTATTTTTTATGCAATTATTGATTTTTTTTTGAGCTAATTGACCCTGAAATTGAAAAGCACTACAAATGAACTATGAAAAGGTTGAAAGTTGGCATGGTATTATCATTTCACCCACATAGCATGTGCTAAAAAGTTGAGAGGGTTACGATAAAATTTGGATGCACTTCGTGTACAAAACGGACAGTCTCTTTCGAAATATCACGGTTTCAAACGGAAACTCACCTCTTACAAAAGTCATTTCGTTTTCTTGAACTTATTTGAACTCCAGGATTTTTGTGTGTTCAAAATGGACCATTCAAAGCCACATCATCAATTTTCAACCCTTTCTGACTTCATTTCTTATTTTTCATGCAGTTATTGATTTTTTCCAGCTAATTGACCCTGAAATTGAAAAGCACTACGAATGAACTCTGAAAAGGTTGAGAGTTGGCATGGTATTATCACTTCACCCACATAGCATGTGCTAAAAATTTGAGAGGGTTACGGCAAAAGATGGATGCACTTCGTGTACAAAACGGACAGTCTCTTCCGTAGTATCAGGGTTTCAAAACGGAAACTCATTTGTTACAAAATCATTTAATTTTGTTGAACATATTTGAACTCCAGGATTTTTGTGTGTTCAAAATGTACCATTCAAAGCCACATCATCAATTTGCAACCCTTTCTGACTTCATTTCATATTTTGCATGCAGTTATTAATTTTTTTGAGTTAATTGACCCTAAAATTGAAAAGCACTACAAATGAACTCTGAAAAGGTTGAAAGTTGGCATGGTATTATCATTTCACCCACATAGGATGTGCTGAAAAGTTGAGAGGGTTACGATAAAATCTGGATGCGCTTCGTGTACAAAATGGGCAGTCTCTTTCGATGTTTCAGGGTTTCGGACGGAAAGTCATGTGTTACAAAAGCCATTTCATTTTCTTGAGCTTATTTGAACTCTAGGATCTTTGTGTGTTCAAAATGCACCATTCGAAGCCACATCATCAATTTTCAACCCTTTCTGACTTCATTCCTTATTTTTTATGCAATTATTGAATTTTTTTTGAGCTAATTGACCCTGAAATTTAAAAGCACTACAAATGAACTATGAAAAGGTTGAAAGTTGGCATGGTATTATCATTTCACCCACATAGCATGTGCTAAAAAGTTGAGAGGGTTACGATAAAATCTGGATGCACTTCGTGTACAAAACGGACAGTCTCTTTCGAAGTATCACGGTTTCGAACGGAAACTCACCTCTTACAAAAGTCATTTCATTTTCTTGAACTTATTTGAACTCCAGGATTTTTGTGTGTTCAAAATGGACCATTCAAAGCCACATCATCAATTTTCAACCCTTTCTGACTTCATTTCTTATTTTTCATGAAGTTATTGATTTTTTCCAGCTAATTGACCCTGAAATTGAAAAGCACTACGAATGAACTCTGAAAAGGTTGAGAGTTGGCATGGTATTATCACTTCACCCACATAGCATGTGCTAAAAATTTGAGAGGGTTACGGCAAAAGATGGATGCACTTCGTGTACAAAACGGACAGTCTCTTCCGTAGTATCAGGGTTTCAAAACGGAAACTCATTTGTTACAAAAGTCATTTAATTTTGTTGAACATATTTGAACTCCAGGATTTTTGTTTGTTCAAAATGTACCATTCAAAGCCACATCATCAATTTGCAACCCTTTCTGACTTCATTTCATATTTTGCATGCAGTTATTGATTTTTTTGAGTTAATTGACCCTAAAATTGAAAAGCACTACAAATGAACTCTGAAAAGGTTGAAAGTTGGCATGGTATTATCATTTCACCCACATAGGATGTGCTGAAAAGTTGAGAGGGTTACGATAAAATCTGGATGCGCTTCGTGTACAAAATGGGCAGTCTCTTTCGATGTTTCAGGGTTTCGGACGGAAAGTCATGTGTTACAAAAGCCATTTCATTTTCTTGAGCTTATTTGAACTCCAAGATTTTTGTATGTTCAAAATGCACCATTCAAAGCCACATCATCAATTTTCAACCCTTTCTGACTTCATTTCTTATTTGTCATGCAGTTATTGATTTGTTGAGCTAATTGACCCTGAAATTGAAAAGCACTACAAATGAACTATGAAAAGGTTGAAAGTTGGCATGGTATTATCATTTCACCCACATAGCATGTCCTAGAAGGTCGAGAGGGTTACGATAAAAGCTCGATGCATTTCGTGTACAAAACGAACAGTCTCTTTCGAAGTATCACGGTTTCGAACGGAAACTCATCTGTTACAAAAGTCATTTCATTTTGTTGAACTTATTTGAATTCTAGGATCTTTGTGTGTTCAAAATGCACCATTCGAAGCCACATCATCAATTTTCAACCCTTTCTGACTTCATTTCTTATTTTTTATGCAGTTATTGAATTTTTTTTTAGCTAATTGACCCTGAAATTTAAAAGCACTACAAATGAACTCTGAAAAGGTTGAAAGTTGGCATGGTATCATCATTTCACCCACATAGCATGTGCTAAAAAGTTGAGAGGGTTACGATAAAATCTGGATGCACTTCGTGTAAAAAACGGACAGTCTCTTTCGAAGTATCACGGTTTCTAACGGAAACTCATCTCTTACAAAAGTCATTTCATTTTCTTGAACTTATTTGAACTCCAGGATTTTTGTGTGTTCAAAATGGACCATTCGAAGCCACATCATCAATTTTCAACCCTTTCTGACTTCATTTCTTATTTTTCATGAAGTTATAGATTTTTTTTGAGCTAATTGACCCTCAGATTGAAAAGCACTACAAATGAACTCTGAAAAGGTTAAAAGTTGGCATGGTATTATCAATTCACCCACATAGAATGTGCTAAAAAGTTGAGAGGGTTACGATAAAATCTGGATGCACTTCGTGTACAAAACGGGCAGTCTCTTTCGAAGTTTCACGGTTTCGGACGGAAACTCATCTGTTACAAAAACCATTTCATTTTCTTGCACTTATTTGAACTATAGGATTTTTGTGTGTTCAAAATGCACCATTCAAAGCCACATCATCAATTTTCAACCCTTTCTGACTTCATTTCTTATTTTTCAAGCAGTTATTGATTTTTTTGAGCTAATTGACCCTGAAATTGAAAAGCACTACAAATGAACTATGAAAAGGTTGAAAGTTGGCATGGTATTATCGTTTCACCCACATAGTATGTTCTAGAAGGGTGAGAGGGTTACGGTAAAATCTGGATGCACTTCGTGTACAAAACGGGCAGTCCCTTTCGAAGTATCACGGTTTCAGACAGAAACTCATCTGTTACAAAAGTCATTTCATTTTCTTGAACTTATTTGAACTGCAGGATTTTTGTGTGTTCAAAATGGACCATTCAAAGCCACATCATCAATTTTCAACCCTTTGTGACTTCATTTCTTATTTTTCATGCAGTTATTGATTTTTTTGAGCTAATTGACCCTGAAATTGAAAAGCACTACGACTGAACTCTAGAAAGGTTGAAAGTTGGCATGGTATTATCATTTCACCGACATAGCATGTGCTAAAAAGTTGAGAGGGTTACGATAAAATCTGGATGCACTTCGTGTACAAAACGGGCAATCTCTTTCGAAGTTTCACGGTTTCGGACGGAAACTCATCTGTTAAAAAAGCCATTTCATTTTCTTGAGCTTATTTGAACTCTAGGATCTTTGTGTGTTCAAAATGCACCATTCGAAGCCACATCATCAATTTTCAACCCTTTCTGACTTCATTTCTTATTTTTTATGCAATTATTGAATTTTTTTTGAGCTAATTGACCCTGAAATTTAAAAGCACTACAAATGAACTATGAAAAGGTTGAAAGTTGGCATGGTATTATCATTTCACCCACATAGCATGTGCTAAAAAGTTGAGAGGGTTACGATAAAATCTGGATGCACTTCGTGTACAAAACGGACAGTCTCTTTCGAAGTATCACGGTTTCGAACGGAAACTCACCTCTTACAAAAGTCATTTCGTTTTCTTGAACTTATTTGAACTCCAGGATTTTTGTGTGTTCAAAATGGACCATTCAAAGCCACATCATCAATTTTCAACCCTTTCTGACTTCATTTCTTATTTTTCATGCAGTTATTGATTTTTTCCCGCTAATTGACCCTGAAATTGAAAAGCACTACGAATGAACTCTGAAAAGGTTGAGAGTTGGCATGGTATTATCACTTCACCCACATAGCATGTGCTAAAAATTTGAGAGGGTTACGGCAAAAGATGGATGCACTTCGTGTACAAAACGAACAGTCTCTTCCGTAGTATCAGGGTTTCAAAACGGAAACTCATTTCTTACAAAAGTCATTTAATTTTGTTGAACATATTTGAACTCCAGGATTTTTGTGTGTTCAAAATGTACCATTCAAAGCCACATCATCAATTTGCAACCCTTTCTGACTTCATTTCATGCTTTGCATGCAGTTATTGATTTTTTTGAGTTAATTGACCCTAAAATTGAAAAGCACTACAAATGAGCTCTGAAAAGGTTGAAAGTTGGCATGGTATTATCATTTCACCCACATAGGATGTGCTGAAAAGTTGAGAGGGTTACGATAAAATCTGGATGCGCTTCGTGTACAAAATGGGCAGTCTCTTTCGATGTTTCAGGGTTTCAGACGGAAAGTCATGTGTTACAAAAGCCATTTCATTTTCTTGAGCTTATTTGAACTCTAGGATCTTTGTGTGTTCAAAATGCACCATTCGAAGCCACATCATCAATTTTCAACCCTTTCTGACTTCATTTCTTATTTTTTATGCAATTATTGAATTTTTTTTGAGCTAATTGACCCTGAAATTGAAAAGCACTACAAATGAACTATGAAAAGGTTGAAAGTTGGCATGGTATTATCATTTCACCCACATAGCATGTGCTAAAAAGTTGAGAGGGTTACGATAAAATCTGGATGCACTTCGTGTACAAAACGGACAGTCTCTTTCGAAGTATCACGGTTTCGAACGGAAACTCACCTCTTACAAAAGTCATTTCATTTTCTTGAACTTATTTGAACTCCAGGATTTTTGTGTGTTCAAAATGGACCATTCAAAGCCACATCATCAATTTTCAACCCTTTCTGACTTCATTTCTTATTTTTCATGCAGTTATTGATTTTTTCCAGCTAATTGACCCTGAAATTGAAAAGCACTACGAATGAACTCTGAAAAGGTTGAGAATTGGCATGGTATTATCACTTCACCCACATAGCATGTGCTAAAAATTTGAGAGGGTTACGGCAAAAGATGGATGCACTTCGTGTACAAAACGGACAGTCTCTTCCGTAGTATCAGGGTTTCAAAACGGAAACTCATTTGTTACAAAATTTATTTAATTTTGTTGAACATATTTGAACTCCAGGATTTTTGTGTGTTCAAAATGTACCATTCAAAGCCACATCATCAATTTGCAACCCTTTCTGACTTCATTTCATATTTTGCATGCAGTTATTGATTTTTTTGAGTTAATTGACCCTAAAATTGAAAAGCACTACAAATGAACTCTGAAAAGGTTGAAAGTTGGCATGGTATTATCATCTCACCCACATAGGATGTGCTGAAAAGTTGAGAGGGTTACGATAAAATCTGGATGCGCTTCGTGTACAAAATGGGCAGTCTCTTTCGATGTTTCAGGGTTTCGGACGGAAAGTCATGTGTTACAAAAGCCATTTCATTTTCTTGAGCTTATATGAACTCCAAGATTTTTGTATGTTCAAAATGCACCATTCAAAGCCACATCATCAATTTTCAACCCTTTCTGACTTCATTTCTTATTTGTCATGCAGTTATTGATTTGTTGAGCTAATTGACCCTGAAATTGAAAAGCACTACAAATGAACTATGAAAAGGTTGAAAGTTGGCATGGTATTATCATTTCACCCACATAGCATGTCCTAGAAGGTCGAGAGGGTTACGATAAAAGCTCGATGCACTTCGTGTACAAAACGAACAGTCTCTTTCGAAGTATCACGGTTTCGAACGGAAACTCATCTGTTACAAAAGTCATTTCATTTTGTTGAACTTATTTGAACTCCAGGATTTTTGTGTGTTCAAAATGGACCATTCAAAGCCACATCATCAATTTTCAACCCTTTCTGACTTCATTTGTTATTTTTCATGCAGTTATTAATTTTTTTGAGCTAATTGGCCCTGAAATTGAAAAGCACTACGAATGAACTCTAAAAAGGTTGAAAGTTTGCATGGTATTATCATTTCACCCACATAGCATGTGCTAAAATGTTGAGAGGGTTACGATAAAATCTGGATGTACTTCGTGTACAAAACGGGCAGTCTCTTTCGAAGTATCAGGGTTTCGGACCGAAACTCATTTGTTACAAAAGTCATTTCATTTTCTTGAACTTTTTTGAACTCTAGGATTTTTGTGTATTCAAAATGGACCATTTAAAACCACATCATCATTTTTCAACCTTTCTGACTTCATTTGTTATTTTTCATGCGGTTATTGATTTTTCTTGAGGTAAATGACCCTGAAATTGAAAAGCACTACAAATGAAAGTTGGCAAGGTATCATCATTACACCCACATAGCATGTGCTAAAATGTTGAGTGGGTTACAGCAAAAACTACAAAACGGACAATCTCTTTCGAAGTATGAGGGTTTTGGATGAAAACTCATCTGTTACAAAAGGCATTCCATTTTCTTGAACTTATTTGAACTCGAGGCTTTTTGTGTGTTCGGAATGCACCAATCAAAGCCACATGATCAATTTTCAACCCTTTCTGACTTCATTTCTTATTTTTCATCCAGTTATAGATTTTTTTCAGCAAATTGACCCTGAGATTGAAAAGCACGACAAATGAACTCTGAAAAGGTTGATAGTTGGCATGGTATTATCATTTCACCCACATAGCATGTGGTAAAAAGTTGAGAGGGTTACGATAAAATCTGGATGCACTTCGTGTACAAAACGGGCAGTCTCTTTCGAAGTATCACGATTTCGGACGGAAACTCATCTGTTACAAAAGCCAGTTCATTTTCTTGAACTTATTTGAACTCCAGGATTTTTATGTGTTCAAAATGCACCATTCAAAGCCACATCATCAATTTTCAACCCTTTCTGACTTCATTTGTTACTTTTCATGCAGTTATTTATTTTTTTGAGCTAAATGACCCTGAAATTGAAAAGCACTACCAATGAACTCTGACAAGGTTGAAAGTTGGCATTGTATTATCATTTGACCCACATAGCGTGTGCTAAAAATTTGAGAGGGTTACAATAAAATCTGGATGCACTTCGTGTACACAACGGACAGTCTCTTTCGAAGTATCACGGTTTCGAACGAAAACTCATCTGTTACAAAAGCCATTTCATTTTCTTGAACTTATTTGAACTCCAGGCTTTTTCTATGTTCAAAATGCACCATTCAAAGCCACATCATCAATTTTCAACCCTTTCTGAGTTCATTTGTTATTTTTCATGCAGTTATTGATTTTTTTGAGCTAATTGACCCTGAAATATAAAAGCACTACAAATGAACTCTGAAAAGGTTGAAAGTTGGCATGGTATCATCATTTCACCCACATAGCATGTGCTAAATAGTTGAGAGGGTTACGGCAAATCCTGGATCCACTTCGTGTACAAAACGGACAGTCTCTTTCGAAGTATCACGGTTTCGCACGGAAACTCATCTGTTACAAAAGGCATTTCATTTTGTTGAACTTATTTAAACTCCAGGCATTATGTGTGTTCAAAATGCACCATTCAAAGCCACATCATCAATTTTCAACCCTTTTTGACTTCATTTGTTATTTTTCATGCAGTTATTGATTTTTCTTGAGCTAAATGACCCTGAAATTGAAAAGCACTACAAATGAACTCTGAAAAGGTTGAAAGTTGGCATGGTATCATCATTTCACCCACATAGCATGTGCTAAAAAGTTGAGAGGCTTACAGCAAAAACTACAAAACGGACAGTCTCTTCCGAAGTATGAGGGTTTTGGAAGAAAACTCATCTGTTACAAAAGGCATTCCATTTTCTTGAAATTATTTGAGCTCGAGGCTTTTTGTGTGTTCAGAATGCACCATTCAAAGCCACATAATCAATTTTCAACCCTTTCTTACTTCATTTCTTATTTTTCATGCAGTTATAGATTTTTTTGAGCAAATTGACCATGAGATTGAAAAGCACTACAAATGAACTCTGAAAAGGTTGAAAGTTGGCATGGTATCGTCATTTCACCCACATAGAATGTGCTAAAAAGTTGAGAGGGTTATGGCAAAATATGGATGCACTTCATGTACAAAACAGACAGTCTCTTTCGAAGTATCAGCGTTTCGGACGGAAACTCATTTGTTACAAAAGTCATTTCATTTTCTTTAACTTATTTGAACTCCAGGATTTTTGTGTGTTCAATATGGACCATACAAAGCCACGTCATCAATTTTCAACCCTTTCTGACTTCATTTCTTATTATTCATGCAGTTATTGATTTTTTTTGAGCTAATTGCCCCTTAAATTGAAAAGCACTACAAATGAACTCTGAAAAGGTTGAAAGTTGGCATGTTATCATCATTTCACCCACATAGCATGTGCTAAAAATTCGAGAGGGTTACGATAAAATCTGGATGCACTTCGTGTACAAAACGTGCAGTCTCTTTTGAAGTATCACGGTTCGGACGGAAACTCATCTGTTAAAAAATCCATTTCATTTTCTTGAACTTATTTGAACTCCAGGATTTTTGTGTGTTCAAAATGCACCATTCAAAGCCACATCATCAATTTTCAACCCTTTCTGACTTCATTTGTTATTTTTCATGCAGTTATTGATTTTTTTGAGCTAATTGACCCTGAAAATGAAAAGCACTACAAATGAACTCTGAAAAGGTTGAAAGTTGGCATGGTATTATCATTTCACCCACATAGCATGTGCTAAAAATTTGAGAGGGTTACGATAAAATCGGGATGCACTTCGTTTACAAAACGGGCAGTCTTATCACGGTTTCGGACGGAAACTCATCTCTTACAAAATCCATTTCATTTTCTTGAACTTATTTGAACTCCAGGATTTTTCTATGTTCAAAATGCACCATTCAAAGCCACATCATCAATTTTCAACCCTTTCTGAATTCATTTGTTATTTTTCATGCAGTTATTGATTTTTTTGAGCTAATTGACCGTGAAATATAAAAGCACTACAAATGAACTCTGAAAAGGTTGAAAGTTGGCATGGTGTCATCATTTCACCCACATAGCATGTGCTAAATAGTTGAGAGGGTTACGGCAAATCCTGGATCCACTTCGTGTACAAAACGGACAGTCTCTTTCGAAGAATCACGGTTTCGCACGGAAACTCATCTGTTACAAAAGGCATTTCATTTTCTTGAACTTATTTAAACTCCAGGCATTATGTGTGTTCAAAATGCACCATTCAAAGCCACATCATCAATTTTCAACCCTTTTTGACTTCATTTGTTATTTTTCATGCAGTTATTGATTTTTCTTGAGCTAAATGACCCTGAAATTGAAAAGCACTACAAATGAACTCTGAAAAGGTTGAAAGTTGGCATGGTATCATCATTTCACCCACATAGCATGTGCTAAAAAGTTGAGAGGCTTACAGCAAAAACTACAAAACGGACAGTCTCTTTCGAAGTATGAGGGTTTTGGAAGAAAACTCATCTGTTACAAAAGGCATTCCATTTTCTTGAAATTATTTGAACTCGAGGCTTTTTGTGTGTTCAGAATGCACCATTCAAAGCCACATAATCAATTTTCAACCCTTTCTTACTTCATTTCTTATTTTTCATGCAGTTATAGATTTTTTTTAGCAAATTGACCATGAGATTCAAAAACACTACAAATGAACTCTGAAAAGGTTGAAAGTTGGCATGGTATCGTCATTTCACCCACATAGAATGTGCTAAAAAGTTGAGAGGGTTATGGCAAAATATGGATGCACTTCATGTACAAAACTGACAGTCTCTTTCGAAGTATCAGGGTTTCGGACGGAAACTCATCCGTTACAAAACGCATTTCATTTTCTTGAACTTATTTGAACTCCAAGATTTTTGTGTGTTCAAAATAGACCATTCAAAGCCACATCATCAATTTTCAACCCTTTCTGACTTCATTTGTTATTTTTCATGCAGTTATTAATTTTTTTGAGCTAATTGGCCCTGAAATTGAAAAGCACTACGAATGAACTCTAAAAAGGTTGAAAGTTTGCATGGTATTATCATTTCACCCACATAGCATGTGCTAAAATGTTGAGAGGGTTACGATAAAATCTGGATGAACTTCGTGTACAAAACGGGCAGTCTCTTTCGAAGTATCAGGGTTTCGGACCGAAACTCATTTGTTACAAAAGTCATTTCATTTTCTTGAACTTTTTTGAACTCTAGGATTTTTGTGTATTCAAAATGGACCATTTAAAGCCACATCATCAATTTTCAACCCTTTCTGACTTCATTTGTTATTTTTCATGCGGTTATTGATTTTTCTTGAGGTAAATGACCCTGAAATTGAAAAGCACTACAAATGAAAGTTGGCATGGTATCATCATTACACCCACATAGCATGTGCTAAAATGTTGAGTGGGTTACAGCAAAAACTACAAAAGCGACAATCTCTTTCGAAGTATGAGGGTTTTGGACGAAAACTCATCTGTTACAAAAGGCATTCCATTTTCTTGAACTTATTTGAACTCGAGGCTTTTTGTGTGTTCGGAATGCACCAATCAAAGCCACATCATCAATTTTCAACCCTTTCTGACTTCATTTCTTATTTTTCATGCAGTTATAGATTTTTTTCAGCAAATTGACCCTGAGATTGAAAAGCACTACAAATGAACTCTGAAAAGGTTGAAAGTTGGCATGGTATCATCATTTCACCCACATAGCATGTGTTAAAAAGTTGAGAGGGGTATGGCAAAAGATGGATGCACTTCGTGTACAAAACGGATAGTCTCTTTCGAAGTATAAGGGTTTCGGACAGTAACTCATTTCTTACAAAAGTCATTTCATTTTCTTTAACTTATTTGAACTCCAGGATTTTTGTGTGTTCAAAATGGACCATTCAAAGCCACATCATCAATTTTCAACCCTTTCTGACTTCATTTCTTATTTTTCATGCAGTTATTGATTTTTTTTGAGCTAATTGACCCTGAAATTGAAAAGCACTACGACTGAACTCTGAACAGGTTGATAGTTGGCATGGTATTATCATTTCACCCACATAGCATGTGCTAAAAAGTTGAGAGGGTTACGATAAAATCTGGATGCACTTCGTATACAAAACGGGCAGTCTCTTTCGAAGTATCACGGTTTCGGACGGAAACTCATCTGTTACAAAAGCCATTTCATTTTCTTGAACTTATTTGAACTCCAGGATTTTTATGTGTTCAAAATGCACCATTCAAAGCCACAGCATCAATTTTCAACCCTTTCTGACTTCATTTGTTACTTTTCATGCAGTTATTTATTTTTTTGAGCTAAATGACCCTGAAATTGAAAAGCACTACCAATGAACTCTGACAAGGTTGAAAGTTGGCATTGTATTATCATTTGACCCACATAGCGTGTGCTAAAAATTTGAGAGGGTTACAATAAAATCTGGATGCACTTCGTGTACAAAACGGACAGTCTCTTTCGAAGTATCACGGTTTCGGACGAAAACTCATCAGTTACAAAAGCCATTTCATTTTCTTGAACTTATTTGAACTCCAGGCTTTTTCTATGTTCAAAATGCACCATTCAAAGCCGCATCATCAATTTTCAACCCTTTCTGAATTCATTTGTTATTTTTCGTGCAGTTATTGATTTTTTTGAGCTAATTGACCCTGAAATATAAAAGCACTACAAATGAACTCTGAAAAGGTTGAAAGTTGGCATGGTATCATCATTTCACCCACATAGCATGTGCTAAATAGTTGAGAGGGTTACGGCAAATCCTGGATCCACTTCGTGTACAAAACGGACAGTCTCTTTCGAAGTATCACGGTTTCGCACGGAAAGTCATCTGTTACAAAAGGCATTTCATTTTGTTGAACTTATTTAAACTCTAGGCATTATGTGTGTTCAAAATGCACCATTCAAAGCCACATCATCAATTTGCAACCCTTTTTGACTTCATTTGTTATTTTTCATGCAGTTATTGATTTTTCTTGAGCACCCTGAAATTGAAAAGCACTACAAATGAACTCTGAAAAGGTTGAAAGTTGGCATGGTATCATATTTCACCCACATAGCATGTGCTAAAAAGTTGAGAGGCTTACAGAAAAAACTACAAAACGGACAGTCTCTTTCGAAGTATGAGGGTTTTGGAAGAAAACTCATCTGTTACAAAAGGCATTCCATTTTCTTTAAATTATTTGAGCTCGAGGCTTTTTGTGTGTCCAGAATGCACCATTCAAAGCCACATAATCAATTTTCAACCCTTTCTTACTTCATTTCTTATTTTTCATGCAGTTATAGATTTTTTTGAGCAAATTGACCATGAGATTGAAAAGCACTACAAATGAACTCTGAAAAGGTTGAAAGTTGGCATGGTATCGTCATTTCACCCACATAGAATGTGCTAAAAAGTTGAGAGGGTTATGGCAAAATATGGATGCACTTCATGTACAAAACTGACAGTCTCTTTCGAAGTATCAGCGTTTCGGACGGAAACTCATTTGTTACAAAAGTCATTTCATTTTCTTTAACTTATTTGAACTCCAGGATTTTTGTGTGTTCAATATGGACCATACAAAGCCACGTCATCAATTTTCAACCCTTTCTGACTTCATTTCTTATTTTTCATGCAGTTATTGATTTTTTTTGAGCTAATTGCCCCTGAAATTGAAAAGCACTACAAATGAACTCTGAAAAGGTTGAAAGTTGGCATGTTATCATCATTTCACCCACATAGCATGTGCTAAAAATTCGAGAGGGTTACGATAAAATCTAGATGCACTTCGTGTACAAAACGTGCAGTCTCTTTTGAAGTATCACGGTTCGGACGGAAACTCATCTGTTCCAAATCCATTTCATTTTCTTGAACTTATTTGAACTCCAGGATTTTTGGGTGTTCAAAATGCACCATTCAAAGCCACATCATCAATTTTCAACGCTTTCTGACTTCATTTGTTATTTTTCATGCGGTTATTTATTTTTTTGAGCTAAATGGCCCTGAAATTGAAAAGCACTACCAATGAACTCTGAAAAAAGGTTGAAAGTTGGCATTGTATCATCATTTCACCCACATAGCATGTGCTAAAAAGATGAGAGGGTTACAGCAAAAACTACAAAACGGACAGTCTCTTTCGAAGTATCAGGGTTTCGGACGGAAACTCATTTGTTACAAAAGTCATTTCATTTTCTTGAACTTATTTGAACTCCAGGATTTTTGTGTGTTCAAAATGGACCATTCAAAGCCACATCATCAATTTTCAACCCTTTCTGACTTCATTTCTTATTTTTCATGCAGTTATTGATTTTTTTTGAGCTAATTGACCCTGAAATTGAAAAGCACTACGACTGAACTCTGAAAAGGTTGATAGTTGGCATGGTATTATCATTTCACCCACATAGCATGTGCTAAAAAGTTGAGAGGGTTACGATAAAATCTGGATGCACTTCGTATACAAAACGGGCAGTCTCTTTCGAAGTATCACGGTTTCGGACGGAAACTCATCTGTTACAAAAGCCATTTCATTTCCTTGAACTTATTTGAACTCCAGGATTTTTATGTGTTCAAAATGCACCATTCAAAGCCACAGCATCAATTTTCAACCCTTTCTGACTTCATTTGTTACTTTTCATGCAGTTATTTATTTTTTTGAGCTAAATGACCCTGAAATTGAAAAGCACTACCAATGAACTCTGACAAGGTTGAAAGTTGGCATTGTATTATCATTTGACCCACATAGCGTGTGCTAAAAATTTGAGAGGGTTACAATAAAATCTAGATGCACTTCGTGTACAAAACGGACAGTCTCTTTCGAAGTATCACGGTTTCGGACGAAAACTCATCTGTTACAAAAGCCATTTCATTTTCTTGAACTTATTTGAACTCCAAGCTTTTTCTATGTTCAAAATGCACCATTCAAAGCCACATCATCAATTTTCAACCCTTTCTTACTTCATTTCTTATTTTTCATGCAGTTATAGATTTTTTTGAGCAAATTGACCATGAGATTGAAAAGCACTACAAATGAACTCTGAAAAGGTTGAAAGTTGGCATGGTATCGTCATTTCACCCACATAGAATGTGCTAAAAAGTTGAGAGGGTTATGGCAAAATATGGATGCACTTCATGTACAAAACTGACAGTCTCTTTCGAAGTATCAGCGTTTCGGACGGAAACTCATTTGTTACAAAAGTCATTTCATTTCTTTAACTTATTTGAACTCCAGGATTTTTGTGTGTTCAATATGGACCATACAAAGCCACGTCATCAATTTTCAACCTTTTCTGACTTCATTTCTTATTTTTCATGCAGTTATTGATTTTTTTTGAGCTAATTGCCCCTGAAATTGAAAAGCACTACAAATGAACTCTGAAAAGGTTGAAAGTTGGCATGTTATCATCATTTCACCCACATAGCATGTGCTAAAAATTCGAGAGGGTTACGATAAAATCTGGATGCACTTCGTGTACAAAACGTGCAGTCTCTTTTGAAGTATCACGGTTCGGACGGAAACTCATCTGTTAAAAAATCCATTTCATTTTCTTGAACTTATTTGAACTCCAGGATTTTTGTGTGTTCAAAATGCACCATTCAAAGCCACATCATCAATTTTTAACCCTTTCTGACTTCATTTGTTATTTTTCATGCAGTTATTGATTTTTTTGAGCTAATTGAACCTGAAAATGAAAAGCACTACAAATGAACTCTGAAAAGGTTGAAAGTTGGCATGGTATTATCATTTCACCCACATAGCATGTGCTAAAAATTTGAGAGGGTTACGATAAAATCTGGATGCACTTCGTTTACAAAACGGGCAGTCTCTTTCGAAGTATCACGGTTTCGGACGGAAACTCATCTGTTACAAAATCCATTTCATTTTCTTGAACTTATTTGAACTCCAGGATTTTTGTGTGTTCAAAATGCACCATTCAAAGCCACATCATCAATTTTCAACCCTTTCTGACTTCATTTGCTACTTTTCATGCAGTTTTTCTTTTTTGAGATAAATGACCCTGAAATTGAAAAGCACTACCAATGAACTCTGACAAGGTTGAAAGTTGGCATTGTATTATCATTTCACCCACATAGCGTGTGCTAAAAATTTGAGAGGGTTACGATAAAACCTGGATGCACTTCGTATACAAAACGGGCAGTCTCTTTCGAAGTATCACGGTTTCGGACGGAAACTCATCTGTTACAAAAGCCATTTCATTTTCTTGAACTTATTTGAACTCCAGGATTTTTATGTGTTCAAAATGCACCATTCAAAGCCACAGCATCAATTTTCAACCCTTTCTGACTTCATTTGTTACTTTTCATGCAGTTATTTATTTTTTTGAGCTAAATGACCCTGAAATTGAAAAGCACTACAAATGAACTCTGACAAGGTTGAAAGTTGGCATTGTATTATCATTTGACCCACATAGCGTGTGCTAAAAATTTGAGAGGGTTACAATAAAATCTGGATGCACTTCGTGTACAAAACGGACAGTCTCTTTCGAAGTATCACGGTTTCGGACGAAAACTCATCTGTTACAAAAGGCATTTCATTTTCTTGAACTTATTTAAACTCCAGGCATTATGTGTGTTCAAAATGCACCATTCAAAGCCACATCATCAATTTTCAACCCTTTTTGACTTCATTTGTTATTTTTCATGCAATAATTGATTTTTCTTGAGCTAAATGACCCTGAAATTGTAAAGCACTACAAATGAACTCTGAAAAGGTTGAAAGTTGGCATGGTATCATAATTTCACCCACATAGCATGTGCTAAAAAGTTGAGAGGCTTACAACAAAAACTACAAAACGGACAGTCTCTTTCGAACTATGAGGGTTTTCGACGAAAACTCATCGGTTACAAAAGGCATTCCATTTTCTTGAACTTATTTGAACTCGAGGCTTGTTGTGTGTTTAGAATGCACCATTCAAAGCCACATAATCAATATTAAACCCTTTCTTACTTCATTTCTTATTTTTCATGCAGTTATAGATTTTTTTGACCAAATTAACCATGAGATTGAAAAGCACTACAAATGAACTCTGAAAAGGTTGAAAGTTGGCATGGTATCGTCATTTCACCCACATAGCATGTGCTAAAAAGTTGAGAGGGTTATGGCAAAAGATGGATGCACTACGTGTACAAAACGGACAGTCTCTTTCGAAGTATCAGGGTTTCGGACGGAAACTCATTTGTTACAAAAGTCATTTCATTTTCTTTAACTTATTTCAACTCCAAGATTTTTGTGTGTTCAAAATGGACCATTCAAAGCCACGTCATAAATTTTCAACCCTTTCTGACTTCATTTCCTATTTTTCATGAAGTTAGTGATTTCTTTGAGCTAATTGACCCTGAAATTGAAAAGCACTACAAATGAACTCTGAAAAGGTTGAAAGTTGGCATGGTATTATCATGTCACCCACATAGCATGTGCTAAAAAGTTGAGAGGGCTACAATAAAATCCGGATGCACTTCGTGTACAAAACGGGCAGTCTCTTCCGAAGTATCACAGTTTCGGACGGAAACTCATCTGTTCCAAATCCATTTCATTTTCTTGAACTTATTTGAACTCCAGGATTTTTGGGTGTTCAAAATGCACCATTCAAACCCACATCATCAATTTTCAACGCTTTCTGACTTCATTTGTTATTTTTCATGCGGTTATTTATTTTTTTGAGCTAAATGGCCCTGAAATTGAAAAGCACTACCAATGAACTCTGAAAAAAGGTTGAAAGTTGGCATTGTATCATCATTTCACCCACATAGCATGTGCTAAAAAGATGAGAGGGTTACAGCAAAAACTACAAAACGGACAGTCTCTTTCGAAGTATTAGAGTTTTGGACGAAAACTCATCTGTTACAAAAGGCATTCCATTTTCTTGAACTTATTTGAACTTGAGGCTTTTTGTGTGTTCAAAATGCACCAATCAAAGCCACATCATCAATTTTCAACCCTTTCTGACTTCATTTCTTATTTTTCATAAACTTATAGATTTTTTTGAGCTAATTGACCCTGAGATTGAAAAGCACTACAAATGAACTCTGAAAAGGTTGAAAGTTGGCCTGGTCTTATCATTTCACCCACATAGCATGTGCTAAACAGTTGAGAGGGTTACAATAAAATCTGGATGCACTTCGTGTACAAAACGGGCAGTCTCTTTCGAAGTTTCACGGTTTCGGACGGAAACTCATCTGTTACAAAAGCCATTCCATTTTCTTGAACTTATTTGAACTCGAGGCTTTTTGTGTGTTCAGAATGCACCATTCAAAGCCACATAATCAATTTTCAACTCTTTCTGACTTCATTTCTTATTTTTCATGCAGTTATAGATTTTTGTGAGCAAATTGACCATGAGCTTGAAAAGCACTACAAATGAACTCTGAAAATGTTGAAAGTTGGCATGGTATCATCATTTCACCCACATAGCATGTGCTAAAAAGTTGAGAGGGTTATGGGAAAAGATGGATGCACATTGTGTACAAAACGGACAGTCTCTTTCGAAGTATCAGGGTTTCGGACGGAAACTCATTTGTTACGAAAGTCATTTCATTTTCTTTAACTTATTTGAACTCCAGGATTTTTGTGTGTTCAAAATGGACCATTCAAAGCCACGTCATCAATTTTCAACCCGTTCTGACTTCATTTCTTATTTTTCATGCAGTTATTGATTTTTTTGAGCTAATTGACCCTGAAATTGAAAAGCACTACAAATGAACTCTGAAAAGGTTGAAAGTTGGCATGGTATGATCATTTCACCCACATAGCATGTGCTAAAAAGTTGAGAGGGTTACGATAAAATCTGGATGCACTTTGTGTACAAAACGGGCAGTCTCTTTCGAAGTATCACGGTTTCGGATGGAAACTCATCTGTTACAAAATCCATTTCATTTTCTTGAACTTATTTGAACTCCGGGATTTTTGTGTGTTCAAAATGCACCATTCAAAGCCACATCATCAATTTTCAACCCTTTCTGACTTCATTTGTTACTTTTCATGCAGTTTTTCTTTTTTGAGATAAATGACCCTGAAATTGAAAAGCACTACCAATGAACTCTGACAAGGTTGAAAGTTGGCATTGTATTATCATTTCACCCACATAGCGTGTGCTAAAAATTTGAGAGGGTTACGATAAAACCTGGATGCACTTCGTGTACAAAACGGACAGTCTCTGTCGAAGTATCACGGTTTCGGACGAAAACTCATCTGTTACAAAAGCCATTTCATTTTCTTGAACTTATTTGAACTCTAGGCTTTTAGTATGTTCAAAATGCACCATTCAAATCCACATCATGAATTTTCATCCCTTTCTGAATTCATTTGTTATTTTTCATGCAGTTATTGATTTTTTTGAGCTAATTGACCCTGAAATATAAAAGCACTACAAATGAACTCTGAAAAGGTTGAAAGTTGGCATGGTATCATCATTTCACCCACATAGCATGTGCTAAATAATTGAGAGGGTTACGGCAAATCCTGGATCCACTTCGTGTACAAAATGGAAAGTCTCTTTCGAAGTATCATGGTTTCAGACGGAAACTCATCTGTTACAAAAGGCATTTCATTTTCTTGAACTTATTTAAACTCCAGGCATTATGTGTGTTCAAAATGCACCATTCAAAGCCACATCATCAATTTTCAACCCTTTTTGACTTCATTTGTTATTTTTCATGCAGTAATTGATTTTTCTTGAGCTAAATGACCCTGAAATTGTAAAGCACTACAAATGAACTCTGAAAAGGTTGAAAGATTGGCATGGTATCATCATTTCACCCACATAGCATGTGCTAAAAAGTTGAGAGGCTTACAACAAAAACTACAAAACGGACAGTCTCTTTTGAACTATGAGGGTTTTCGACGAAAACTCATCGGTTACAAAAGGCATTCCATTTTCTTGAACTTATTTGAACTCGAGGCTTGTTGTGTGTTTAGAATGCACCATTCTAAGCCACATAATCAATATTCAATCCTTTCTTACTTCATTTCTTATTTTTCATGCAGTTATAGATTTTTTTGACCAAATTAACCATGAGATTGAAAAGCACTACAAATGAACTCTGAAAAGGTTCAAAGTTGGCATGGTATCGTCATTTCACCCACATAGCATGTGCTAAAAAGTTGAGAGGGTTATGGCAAAAGATGGATGCACTACGTGTACAAAACGGACAGTCTCTTTCGAAGTATCAGGGTTTCGGACGGAAACTCATTTGTTACAAAAGTCATTTCATTTTCTTTAACTTATTTGAACTCCAAGATTTTTGTGTGTTCAAAATGGACCATTCAAAGCCACGTCATAAATTTTCAACCCTTTCTCACTTCATTTCCTATTTTTCATGCAGTTAGTGATTTCTTTGAGCTAATTGACCCTGAAATTGAAAAGCACTACAAATGAACTCTGAAAAGGTTGAAAGTTGGCATGGTATTATCATGTCACCCACATAGCATGTGCTAAAAAGTTGAGAGGGCTACAATAAAATCTGGATGCACTTCGTGTACAAAACGGGCAGTCTCTTCCGAAGTATCACAGTTTCGGACGGAAACTCATCTGTTCCAAATCCATTTCATTTTCTTGAACTTATTTGAACTCCAGGATTTTTGGGTGTTCAAAATGCACCATTCAAAGCCACATCATCAATTTTCAACGCTTTCTGACTTCATTTGTTATTTTTCATTCGGTTATTTTTTTTTGAGCTAAATGGCCCTGAAATTGAAAAGCACTACCAATGAACTCTGAAAAAAGGTTGAAAGTTGGCATTGTATCATCATTTCACCCACATAGCATGTGCTAAAAAGATGAGAGGGTTACAGCAAAAACTACAAAACGGACAGTCTCTTTCGAAGTATTAGAGTTTTGGACGAAAACTCATCTGTTACAAAAGGCATTCCATTTTCTTGAACTTATTTGAACTTGAGGCTTTTTGTGTGTTCAAAATGCACCAATCAAAGCCACATCATCAATTTTCAACCCTTTCTGACTTCATTTCTTATTTTTCATAAACTTATAGATTTTTTTGAGCTAATTGACCCTGAGATTGAAAAGCACTACAAATGAACTCTGAAAAGGTTGAAAGTTGGCCTGGTCTTATCATTTCACCCACATAGCATGTGCTAAAAAGTTGAGAGGGTTACAATAAAATCTGGATGCACTTCGTGTACAAAACGGGCAGTCTCTTTCGAAGTTTCACGGTTTCGGACGGAAACTCATCTGTTACAAAAGCCATTCCATTTTCTTGAACTTATTTGAACTCGAGGCTTTTTGTGTGTTCAGAATGCACCATTCAAAGCCACATAATCAATTTTCAACTCTTTCTGACTTCATTTCTTATTTTTCATGCAGTTATAGATTTTTGTGAGCAAATTGACCATGAGATTGAAAAGCACTACAAATGAACTCTGAAAATGTTGAAAGTTGGCATGGTATCATCATTTCACCCACATAGCATGTGCTAAAAAGTTGAGAGGGTTATGGCAAAAGATGGATGCACATTGTGTACAAAACGGACAGTCTCTTTCGAAGTATCAGGGTTTCGGACGGAAACTCATTTGTTACAAAAGTCATTTCATTTTCTTTAACTTATTTGAACTCCAGGATTTTTGTGTGTTCAAAATGGACCATTCAAAGCCACGTCATCAATTTTCAACCCGTTCTGACTTCATTTCTTATTTTTCATGTAGTTTTTCTTTTTTGAGATAAATGACCCTGAAATTGAAAAGCACTACCAATGAACTCTGACAAGGTTGAAAGTTGGCATTGTATTATCATTTCACCCACATAGCGTGTGCTAAAAATTTGAGAGGGTTACGATAAAACCTGGATGCACTTCGTGTACAAAACGGACAGTCTCTTTCGAAGTATCACGGTTTCGGACGAAAACTCATCTGTTACAAAAGCCATTTCATTTTCTTGAACTTATTTGAACTCTAGGCTTTTAGTATGTTCAAAATGCACCATTCAAATCCACATCATGGATTTTCATCCCTTTCTGAATTCATTTGTTATTTTTCATGCAGTTATTGATTTTTTTGAGCTAATTGACCCTGAAATATAAAAGCACTACAAATGAACTCTGAAAAGGTTGAAAGTTGGCATGGTATCATCATTTCACCCACATAGCATGTGCTAAATAATTGAGAGGGTTACGGCAAATCCTGGATCCACTTCGTGTACAAAATGGAAAGTCTCTTTCGAAGTATCATGGTTTCAGACGGAAACTCATCTGTTACAAAAGGCATTTCATTTTCTTGAACTTATTTAAACTCCAGGCATTATGTGTGTTCAAAATGCACCATTCAAAGCCACATCATCAATTTTCAACCCTTTTTGACTTCATTTGTTATTTTTCATGCAGTAATTGATTTTTCTTGAGCTAAATGACCCTGAAATTGTAAAGCACTACAAATGAACTCTGAAAAGGTTGAAAGTTGGCATGGTATCATCATTTCACCCACATAGCATGTGCTAAAAAGTTGAGAGGCTTACAACAAAAACTACAAAACGGACAGTCTCTTTTGAACTATGAGGGTTTTCGACGAAAACTCATCGGTTACAAAAGGCATTCCATTTTCTTGAACTTATTTGAACTCGAGGCTTGTTGTGTGTTTAGAATGCACCATTCAAAGCCACATAATCAATATTCAACCCTTTCTTACTTCATTTCTTATTTTTCATGCAGTTATAGATTTTTTTGACCAAATTAACCATGAGATTGAAAAGCACTACAAATGAACTCTGAAAAGGTTGAAAGTTGGCATGGTATCGTCATTTCACCCACATAGCATGTGCTAAAAAGTTGAGAGGGTTATGGCAAAAGATGGATGCACTACGTGTACAAAACGGACAGTCTCTTTCGAAGTATCAGGGTTTCGGACGGAAACTCATTTGTTACAAAAGTCATTTCATTTTCTTTAACTTATTTGAACTCCAAGATTTTTGTGTGTTCAAAATGGACCATTCAAAGCCACGTCATAAATTTTCAACCCTTTCTCACTTCATTTCCTATTTTTCATGCAGTTAGTGATTTCTTTGAGCTAATTGACCCTGAAATTGAAAAGCACTACAAATGAACTCTGAAAAGGTTGAAAGTTGGCATGGTATTATCATGTCACCCACATAGCACGTGCTAAAAAGTTGAGAGGGCTACAATAAAATCTGGATGCACTTCGTGTACAAAACGGGCAGTCTCTTCCGAAGTATCACAGTTTCGGACGGAAACTCATCTGTTCCAAATCCATTTCATTTTCTTGAACTTATTTGAACTCCAGGATTTTTGGGTGTTCAAAATGCACCATTCAAAGCCACATCATCAATTTTCAACGCTTTCTGACTTCATTTGTTATTTTTCATTCGGTTATTTTTTTTTTGAGCTAAATGGCCCTGAAATTGAAAAGCACTACCAATGAACTCTGAAAAAAGGTTGAAAGTTGGCATTGTATCATCATTTCACCCACATAGCATGTGCTAAAAAGATGAGAGGGTTACAGCAAAAACTACAAAACGGACAGTCTCTTTCGAAGTATTAGAGTTTTGGACGAAAACTCATCTGTTACAAAAGGCATTCCATTTTCTTGAACTTATTTGAACTTGAGGCTTTTTGTGTGTTCAAAATGCACCAATCAAAGCCACATCATCAATTTTCAACCCTTTCTGACTTCATTTCTTATTTTTCATAAACTTATAGATTTTTTTGAGCTAATTGACCCTGAGATTGAAAAGCACTACAAATGAACTCTGAAAAGGTTGAAAGTTGGCCTGGTCTTATCATTTCACCCACATAGCATGTGCTAAAAAGTTGAGAGGGTTACAATAAAATCTGGATGCACTTCGTGTACAAAACGGGCAGTCTCTTTCGAAGTTTCACGGTTTCGGACGGAAACTCATCTGTTACAAAAGGCATTCCATTTTCTTGAACTTATTTGAACTCGAGGCTTTTTGTGTGTTCAGAATGCACCATTCAAAGCCACATAATCAATTTTCAACTCTTTCTGACTTCATTTCTTATTTTTCATGCAGTTATAGATTTTTGTGAGCAAATTGACCATGAGATTGAAAAGCACTACAAATGAACTCTGAAAATGTTGAAAGTTGGCATGGTATCATCATTTCACCCACATAGCATGTGCTAAAAAGTTGAGAGGGTTATGGCAAAAGATGGATGCACATTGTGTACAAAACGGACAGTCTCTTTCGAAGTATCAGGGTTTCGGACGGAAACTCATGTGTTACAAAAGCCATTTCATTTTCTTGAACTTATTTGAACTCCAGGATTTTTGTGTGTTCAAAATGGACCATTCAAAGCCACGTCATCAATTTTCAACCCGTTCTGACTTCATTTCTTATTTTTCATGCAGTTATAGATTTTTTTGAGCTAATTGACCCTGAGATTGAAAAGCACTACAAATTAACTCTGAAAAGGTTGAAAGTTGGCATGGTATTATCAATTCACCCACATAGCATGTGCTAAAAAGTTGAGAGGGTTACGATAAAATCTGGATGCACTTTGTGTACAAAACGGGCAGTCTCTTTCGAAGATTCACGGTTTCGGACGGAAACTCATCTGTTACAAAAGCCATTTCATTTTCTTGAACTTATTTGAACTCTAGGATTTTTGTGTGTTCAAAATGCACCATTCAAAGCCACATCATCAATTTTCAACCCTTTCTGACTTCATTTTTTATTTTTCATGCAGTTATTGATTTTTTTGAGCTAATTGACCCCGAAATTGAAAAGCACTACATTTGAACTATGAAAAGGTTGAAAGTTGGCATGGTATTATCATTTCACCCACATAGTATGTTCTAGAAGGTTGAGAGGGTTACGGTAAAATCTGGATGCACTTCGTGTACAAAACGGGCAGTCTCTTCTGAAGTATCTCGGTTTCGGACAGAAACTCATCTGTTACAAAAGTCATTTCATTTTCTTGAACTTATTTGCACTCCAGGATTTTTGTGTCTTCAAAATGGACCATTCAAAGCCACATCATCAATTTTCAACCCTTTCTGACTTCATTTCTTATTTTTCATGCAGTTATTGATTTTTTTTTGAGCTAATTGACCATGAAATTGAAAAGCACTACGACTGAACTCTGAAAAGGTTGACAATTGGCATGGTATTATCATTTCACCCACATAGCATGTGCTAAAAAGTTGAGAGGGTTACGATAAAATCTGGATGCACTTTGTGTACAAAACGGGCAGTCTCTTTCGAGGTTTCATGGTTTCGGACGGAAAGTCATCTGTTACAGAAGCCATTTCATTTTCTTGAGCTTATTTGAACTTTAGGATCTTTGTGTGTTCAAAATGCACCATTCGAAGCCACATCATCAATTTTCAACCCTTTCTGACTTCATTTCTTATTTTTCATGCAGTTATTATTTTTTTGAGCTAATTGACCCTGAAATTGAAAAGCACTACAAATGAACTATGAAAAGGTTGAAAGTTGGCATGGTATTATCATTTCACCCACATAGCATGTGCTAAAAAGTTGAGAGGGTTAAGATAAAATCTGGATGCACTTCGTGTACAAAACGGACAGTCTCTTTCGAAGTATCACGGTTTCGAACGGAAACTCATCTCTTACAAAAGTCATTTCATTTTCTTGAGCTTATTTGAACTCCAGGATTTTTGTGTGTTCAAAATGGACCATTCAAAGCCACATCATCAATTTTCAACCCTTTTTGACTTCATTTCTTATTTTTCATGCAGTTATTGATTTTTGTGAGCTAATTGACCCTGAAATTGAAAAGCACTACGAATGAACTCTGAAAAGATTGAGATTTGGCATGGTATTATCACTTCACCCACATAGCATGTGCTAAAAATTGGAGAGGGTTACGACAAAAGATGGATGCACTTCGTGTACAAAATGGACAGTCTCTTTCGAAGTATCAGGGTTTCAGACGGAAACTCATTTGTTACAAAAGTCATTTCATTTTGTTGAACATATTTGAACTCCAGGATTTTTGTGTGTTCAAAATGGACCATTCAAAGCCACATCATCAATTTTCAACCGTTTCTGACTTCATTTGATATTTTTCGTGCAGTTATTGATTTATTTAGCTAATTGACCCTAAAATTGAAAAGCACTACAAATGAACTCTGAAAAGGTTGAAACTTGGCATGGTATTATAATTTCACCCACATAGGATGTGCTGAAAAGTTGAGAGGGTTACGATAAAATCTGGATGCGCGTCGTGTACAAAATGGGCAGTCTCTTTCGATGTTTCACGGTTTCGGACGGAAACTCATCTGTTACAAAAGCCATTTCATTTTCTTGAGCTTATTTGAACTCCAAGATTTTTGTATGTTCAAAATGCACCATTCAAAGCCACATCATCAATTTTCAACCCTTTCTGACTTCATTTCTTATTTTTCATGCAGTTATTGATTTTTTTGAGCTAATTGACCCTGAAATTGAAAAGCACTACGACTGAACTCTCAAAAGGTTGAAAGTTGGCATGGTATTATCATTTCACCCACATAGCATGTGCTAAAAAGTTGAGAGGGTTACGATAAAATCTGGATGCACTTTGTGTACAAAACGAGCAGTTTCTTTCGAGGTTTCATGGTTTCGCACGGAAAGTCATCTGTTACAGAAGCCATTTCATTTTCTTGAGCTTATTTGAACTCTAGGATCTTTGTGTGTAAAAAATGCACCATTCGAAGCCACATCATCAATTTTCAACCCTTTCTGACTTAATTTCTTATTTTTCATGGAGTTATTGATTTTTTTGAGCTAATTGACCCTGAAATTGAAAAGCACTACAAATCAACTATGAAAAGGTTGAAAGTTGGCATGGTATTATCATTTCACCCACATAGCATGTGCTAAAAAGTTGAGAGGGTTAAGATAAAATCTGGATGCACTTCGTGTACAAAACGGACAGTCTCTTTCGAAGTATCACGGTTTCGAACGGAAACTCATCTCTTACAAAAGTCATTTCATTTTCTTGAGCTTATTTGAACTCCAGGATTTTTGTGTGTTCAAAATGGACCATTCAAAGCCACATCATCAATTTTCAACCCTTTTTGACTTCATTTCTTATTTTTCATGCAGTTATTGATTTTTGTGAGCTAATTGCCCCTGAAATTGAAAAGCACTACGAATCAACTCTGAAAAGGTTGAGAGTTGGCATGGTATTATCGCTTCACCCACATAGCATGTGCTAAAAATTGGAGAGGGTTACGGCAAAAGATGGATGCACTTCGTGTACAAAACGGACAGTCTCTTTCGAAGTATCAGGGTTTCAGACGGAAACTCATTTGTTACAAAAGTCATTTCATTTTGTTGAACATATTTGAACTCCAGGATTTTTGTGTGTTCAAAATGGACCATTCAAAGACACATCATCAATTTTCAACCGTTTCTGACTTCATTTGATATTTTTCGTGCAGTTATTGATTTTTTTAGCTACTTGACCCTAAAATTGAAAAGCACTACAAATGAACTCTGAAAAGGTTGAAACTTGGCATGGTATTACCATTTCACCCACATAGGATGTGCTGAAAAGTTGAGAGGGTTACGATAAAATCTGGATGTGCTTCGTGTACAAAATGGGCAGTCTCTTTCGATGTTTCACGGTTTCGAACGGAAACTCATCTGTTACAAAAGCTATTTCATTTTCTTGAGCTTATTTGAACTCCAAGATTTTTGTATGTTCAAATTCACCATTCAAAGCCACATCATCAATTTTCAACCCTTTCTGACTTCATTTCTTATTTGTCATGCAGTTATTGATTTTTTTTGAGCTAATTGACCCTGAAATTGAAAAGCACTACGAATGAACTCTGAAAAGTTTGATAGTTAGCATGGTATTATCCTTGCACCCACATAGCGTGTGCTAAAACTTTGAGAGGGTTACGATAAAATCTGGATGCACTTCGTGTACAAAACGGACAGTCTCTTTCGAAGTATCACGGTTTTGAACGAAAACTCATCTGTTACAAAAGCCATTTCATTTTCTTGAACTTATTTGAACTCCAGGCTTTTTTTATGTTCAAACTGCACCATTGAAGGCCACATCATCAATTTTCAACCCTTTCTGAATTCAGTTGTTATTTTTCAGGCAGTTATTGATTTTTTTCAGCTAATTGACCCTAAAATATAAAAGCACTACAAATGAACTCTGAAAAGGTTGAAAGTTGGCATGGTATCATAATTTCACCCACATAGCATGTGCTAAATAGTTGAGAGGGTTACGGCAAATCCTGGATCCACTTCGTGTACAAAAGGGACAGTCTCTTTCGAAGTATCACGGTTTCGGACGGAAACTCATCTGTTACAAAAGGCATTTCATTTTCTTGAACTTATTTAAACTCTAGGCATTATGTGTGTTCAAAATGCACCATTCAAAGCCACATCATCAATTTTCAACCCTTTTTGACTTCATTTGTTATTTTTCATGCAGTTATTGATTTTTCTTGAGCTAAATGACCCTGAAATTGAAAAGCACTACAAATGAACTCTGAAAAGGTTGAAAGTTGGCATTGTATCATCATTTCACCCACATAGCATTTGCTAAAAAGTTGAGAGGCTTACAGCAAAAACTACAAAACGGACAGTCTCTTTCGAAGTATGAGGGTTTTGGACGAAAACTCATCTGTTACAAAAGGCATTCCATTTTCTTGAACTTATTTGAACTCGAGGCTTTTTGTGTGTTCATAATGCACCATTCAAAGCCACATAATCAATTTTCAACCCTTTCTGACTTCATTTCTTATTTTTCATGCAGTTATAGATTGTTTTGAGCAAATTGACCATGAGATTGAAAAGCACTACAAATGAACTCTGAAAAGGTTGAAAGTTGGCATGGTATCGTCATTTCACCCACATAGCACGTGCTAAAAAGTTGAGAGGGTTATGGGAAAAGATGGATGCACTTCGTGTACAAAACGGACAGTCTCTTTCGAAGTATCAGGGTTTCGGACGGAAACTCATTTGTTACAAAAGTCATTTCATTTTCTTGAACTTATTTGAACTCCAGGATTTTTGTGTGTTCAAAATGGACCATTCAAAGCCACGTCATCAATTTTCAACCCTTTCTGACTTCATTTCTTATTTTTCATGCAGTTATTGAGTTTTTTGAGCTAATTGACCCTGAAATTGGAAAGCACTACAAATGAACTCTTAAAAGGTTGAAAGTTGGCATGTTATTATCATTTCACCCACATAGCATGTGCTAAAAAGTTGAGAGGGTTACGATAAAATCTGGATGCACTTCGTGTACAAAACGGGCAATCTCTTTCGAAGTATCACGGTTTCGGACGGAAACTCATCAGTTACAAAATCCATTTCATTTTCTTGAACTTATTTGAACTCCAGGATTTTTGTGTGTTCAAAATGCACCATTCAAAGCCACATCATCAATTCTCAACCCTTTCTGACTTCATTTGTTACTTTTCATGCAGTTATTGATTTTTCTTGAGCTAAATGACCCTGAAATTGAAAAGCACTACAAATGAACTCTGAAAAGGTTGAAAGTTGGCATGGTATCATCATTTCACCCACATAGCATGTGCTAAAATGTTGAGAGGCTTACAGCAAAAACTAAAAGACGGACAGTCTCTTTCGAAGTATGAGGGTTTTGGACGAAAACTCATCTGTTACAAAAGGCATTCCATTTTCTTGAACTTATTTGAACTCGAGGCTTTTTGTGTGTTCATAATGCACCATTCAAAGCCACATAATCAATTTTCAACCCTTTCTGACTTCATTTCTTATTTTTCATGCAGTTATAGATTGTTTTGAGCAAATTGACCATGAGATTGAAAAGCACTACAAATGAACTCTGAAAAGGTTGAAAGTTGGCATGGTATCGTCATTTCACCCACATAGCACGTGCTAAAAAGTTGAGAGGGTTATGGCAACAGATGGATGCACTTCGTGTACAAAACAGACTATCTCTTTCGAAGTATCAGGGTTTCGGACGGAAACTCGTTTGTTACAAAAGTCATTTCATTTTCTTGAACTTATTTGAAATCCAGGATTTTTGTGTGTTCAAAATGGACCATTCAAAGCCACGTCATCAATTTTCAACCCTTTCTGACTTCATTTCTTATTTTTCATGCAGTTATTGATTTTTTGAGCTAATTGACCCTGAAATTGAAAAGCACTACAAATGAACTCTGAAAAGGTTGAAAGTTGGCATGTTATTATCATTTCACCCACATATCATGTGCTAAAAAGTTGAGAGGGTTATGATAAAATCTGGATGCACTTCGTGAACAAAACGGGCAGTCTCTTTCGAAGTATCACGGTTTCGGACGGAAACTTATCTGTTACAAAATCCATTTCATTTTCTTGAACTTATTTGAACTCCAGGATTTTTGTGTGTTCAAAATGCACCATTCAAAGCCACATCATCAATTTTCAACCCTTTCTGAGTTCATTTGTTACTTTTCATGCAGTTATTTATTTTTTTGAGCTAAATGACCCTGAAATTGAAAAGCACTACCAATGAACTCTGAAAAGGTTGAAAGTTGGCATTGTATTATCATTTCACCCACATAGCATGTGCTAAAAAGATGATAGGGTTACAACAAAAACTACAAAACGGACAGTCTCTTTCGAAGTATTAGGGTTTTGGATGAAAACTCATCTGTTACAAAAGGCATTCCATTTTCATGAAATTATTTGAACTTGAGGCTTTTTGTGTGTTCAAAATGCACCAATCAAAGCCACATCATCAATTTTCAACCCTTTCTGACTTCATTTCTTATTTTTCATAAACTTAAAGATTTTTTTGAGCTAATTGACCCTGAGATTGAAAAGCACTACAAATGAACTCTGAAAAGGTTGAAAGTTGGCCTGGTCTTATCATTTCACCGACATAGCATGTGCTAAAAAGTTGAGAGGGTTACGATAAAATCTGGATGCACTTCGTGTACAAAACGGGCAGTCTCTTTCGAAGTTTCACGGTTTCGGACGAAAACTCATCTGTTACAAAAGCCATTCCATTTTCTTGAACTTATTTAAACTCGAGGCTTTTTGTGTGTTCAGAATGCACCATTCAAAGCCACATAATCAATTTTCAACTCTTTCTGACTTCATTTCTTATTTTTCATGCAGTTATAGATTTTTGTGAGCAAATTGACCATGAGATTGAAAAGCAGTACAAATGAACTCTGAAAAGGTTGAGAGCTGGCATGGTATTATCACTTCACCCACATAGCATGTGCTAAAAATTGGAGAGGGTTACGGCAAAAGATGGATGCACTTCGTGTACAAAACGGACAGTCTCTTTCGAAGTATCAGGGTTTCAGACGGAAACTCATTTGTTACAAAAGTCATTTCATTTTGTTGAATATATTTGAGCTCCAGGATTTTTGTGTGTTCAAAATGGACCATTCAAAGCCACATCATCAATTTTCAACCGTTTCTGACTTCATTTCTTATTTTTCATGCAGTTATTGATTGCTTTGAGCTAATTGACCCTAAAATTGAAAAGCACTACAAATGAACTCTGAAAAGGTTGAAAGTTGGCATGTTATTATCATTTCACCCACATAGCATGTGCTAAAAACTTGAGAGGGTTACGATAAAATCTGGATGCGCTTCGTGTACAAAACGGGCAGTCTCTTTCGATGTTTCACGGTTTCGGACGGAAACTCATCTGTTACAAAATCCATTTCATTTTCTTGAGCTTATTTGAACTCCAAGATTTTTGTATGTTCAAAATTCACCATTCAAAGCCACATCATCAATTTTCAACCCTTTCTGACTTCATTTCTTATTTGTCATGGAGTTATTGATATTTTGAGCTAATTGACCCTGAAATTGAAAAGCACTACAAATGAACTATGAAAAGGTTGAAAGTTGGCATGGTATTATCATTTCACCCACATAGCATGTGCTAGAAGGTCAGGAGGGTTACGATAAAATCTGGATTCACTTCGTGTACAAAACGAACAGTCTCTTTCGAAGTATCACGGTTTCGAACGGAAACTCATCTGTTACAAAAGTCATTTCATTTTCTTGAACCTATTCGAACTCCAAGATTTTTGTGTGTACAAAATGGACCATTCAGAGCCACATCTTCAATTTTCAACCCGTTCTGACTTCATTTCTTATTTTTCATACAGTTAATGATTTTTTTGAGCTAATTGACCCTGAAATTGAAAAGCACTAAGAATGAACTCTGAAAAGTTTGATAGTTAGCATGGTATTATCCTTGCACCCACATAGCGTGTGATAAAAATTTGAGAGGGTTACGATAAAATCTGGATTCACTTCGTGTACGAAACGGACAGTCTCTTTCGAAGTATCACGGTTTCGGACGAAAACACATCTGTTACAAAAGCCATTTCATTTTCTTGAACTTATTTGAACTCCAGGCTTTTTGTATGTTCAAAATGCACCATTCAAAGCCACATCATCAATTTTCAACCCTTTCTGACTTCATTTCTTACTTTTTATGCAGTTGTTGATTTTTTTGCGCTAATTGACCCTGAAATTGAAAAGCACTACAAATGAACTCTGAAAAGGTTGAAAGTTGGCATGTTATTATCATTTCACCCACATAGCATGTGCTAAAAACTTGAGAGGGTTACGATAAAATCTGGATGCACTTCGTATACAAAACGGGCAGTCTCTTTTGAAGTATCACGGTTTCGGACGGAAACTCATCTTTTACAAAATCCATTTCATTTCCTTGAACTTATTTGAACTCCAGGATTTTTGTGTGTTCAAAATGCACCATTCAAAGCCACATCATCAATTTTCAAACCTTTCTGACTTCACTTCTTATTTTTCATGCAGTTATTGATTTTTTTGAGGTAATTGACCCTGAAATTGGAAAGCACTACAAATGAACTCTTAAAAGGTTGAAAGTTGGCATGTTATTATCATTTCACCCACATAGCATGTGCTAAAAAGTTGAGAGGGTTACGATAAAATCTGGATTCACTTCGTGTACAAAACGGGCAGTCTCTTTTGAAGTATCACGGTTCCGGACGGAAACTCATCTGTTACAAAATCCATTTCATTTTCTTGAACTTCTTTGAACTCCAGGATTTTTGTGTGTTCAAAATGGACCATTCAAAACCACATCATCAGTTTTCAACCCTTTCTGACTTCATTTCTTATTTTTCATGCAGTTATTGATTTTTTTGAGTTAATTGACCCTGAAATTGAAAAGCACTATGAATGAACTCTGAAAAGGTTGAAAGTTGGCACGGTATTATCATTTCACCCACATAGCATGTGCTAAAAAGTTGAGAGGGTTATGATAAAATCTGGATGCACTTCGTGTACAAAACGGGCAGTCTCTTATGAAGTATCATAGTTTCGGACGGAAACTCATCTGTTACAAAATCCATTTCATTTTCTTGAACTTATTTGAACTCCAGGATTTTTGTGTGTTCAAAATGCACCATTCAAAGCCACATCATCAATTTTCAACCCTTTCTGACTTCATTTCTTATTTTTCATGCAGTTATTGATTTTTTTGAGCTAATTGACCCTGAAATTGAAAAGCACTACAAATGAACTCTGAAAAGGTTGAAAGTTGGCATGTTATTATCATTTCACCCACATAGCATGTGCTAAAAAGTTGCGAGGGTTACGATAAAATCTGGATGCACTTCGCGTACAAAACGGGCAGTCTCTTTTGAAGTATCACGGTTTCGGACAGAAACTCATCTGTTACAAAATCCATTTCATTTTCTTGAACTTATTTGAACTCCAGGATTTTTGTGTGTTCAAAATGGACCATTCAAAGCCACATCGTCAGTTTTCAACCCTTTCTGACTTCATTTCTTATTTTTCATGCAGTTATTGATTTTTTTGCGTTAATTGACCCTGAAATTGAAAAGCACTTTGAATGAACTCTGAAAAGGTTGAAAGTTGGCATGGTGTCATCATTTCACCCACATAGCATGTGCTAAAAAGTTGAGAGGCTTACAGCAAAAACTACAAAACGGACAGTCTCTTTCGAAGTATGAGGGTTTTGGACGAAAACTCATCTGTTACAAAAGGCATTCCATTTTCTTGAACTTATTTGAACTCGAGGCTTTTTGTGTGTGCATAATGCACCATTCAAAGCCACATAATCAATTTTAAACCCTTTCTGACTTCATTTCTTATTTATCATGCAGTTATAGATTGTTTTGAGCAAATTGACCATGAGATTGAAAAGCACTACAAATGAACTCTGAAAAGGTTGAAAGTTGGCATGGTATCGTCATTTCACCCACATAGCATGTGCTAAAAAGTTGAGAGGGTTATGGCAAAAGATGGATGCACTTCGTGTACAAAACGGACAGTCTCTTTCGAAATATCTAGGTTTCGGAAGGAAACTCATTTGTTACAAAAGTCATTTCATTTTCTTGAACTTATTTGAACTCCAGGATTTTTGTGTGTTCAAAATGGACCATTCAAAGCCACGTCATCAATTTTCAACCCTTTCTGACTTCATTTCTAATTTTTCATGCAGTTATTGATTTTTTTGAGCTAATTGACCCTGAAATTGAAAAGCACTACAAATGAACTCTGAAAAGGTTGAAAGTTGGCATGTTATTATCATTTCACCCACATAGCATGTGCTAAAAAGTTGAGAGGGTTACGATAAAATCTGGATGCACTTCGTGTAAAAAATGGGCAGTCTGTTTGGAAGTATCAGGGTTTCGGACGGAAACTCATCTGTTACAAAATCCATTTCATTTTCTTGAACTTATTTGAACTCCAGGATTTTTGTGTGTTCAAAATGCACCATTCAAAGCCACATCATCAATTTTCAACCCTTTCTGACTTCATTTGTTACTTTTCATGCAGTTATTTATTTTTTTGAGCTAAATGACCCTGAAATTGAAAAGCACTACCAATGAACTCTGAAAAGGTTGAAAGTTGGCATTGTATCGTCATTTCACCCACATAGCATGTGCTAAAAAGTTGAGAGGGTTATGGCAAAAGATGGATGCACTTCGTGTACAAAACGGACAGTCTCTTTCGAAGTATCAGGGTTTCGGACGGAAACTCATTTGTTACAAAAGTCATTTCATTTTCTTGAACTTATTTGAACTCCAGGAATTTTGTGTGTTCAAAATGGACCGTTCAAAGCCACGTCATCAATTTTCAACCCTTTCTGACTTCATTTCTTATTTTTCATGCAGTTATTGATTTTTTTGAGCTAATTGACCCTGAAATTGAAAAGCACTACAAATGAACTCCGAAAAGGTTGAAAGTTGGCATGTTATTATCATTTCACCCACATAGCATGTGCTAACAAGTTGAGAGGGTTACGATAAAATCTGGATGCACTTCGTGTACAAAACGTGCAGTCTCTTTTGAAGTATCACGGTTTCGGACGGAAACTCATCTGTTACAAAATCCATTTCATTTTCTTGAACTTATTTGAACTCCAGGATTTTTGTGTGTACAAAATGGACCATTCAAAGCCACGTCATCAATTTTCAACCCTTTCTGACTTCATTTCTTATTTTTCATGCAGTTATTGATTTTTTTGAGCTAATTGACCCTGAAATTGAAAAGCACTACAAATGAACTCTGAAAAGGTTGAAAGTTGGCATGTTATTATCATTTCACCCACATAGCATGTGCTAAAAAGTTGAGAGGGTTACGATAAAATCTGGATGCACTTCGTGTACAAAACGGGCAGTCTCTTTTGAAGTATCACGGTTTCGGACGGAAACTCATCTGTTACAAAATCCATTTCATTTTCTTGAACTTATTTGAACTCCAGGATTTTTGTGTGTTCAAAATGCACCATTCAAAGTCACATCATCAATTTTCAACCCTTTCTGACTTCATTTCTTATGTTTCATGCAGTTATTGATTTTTTTGAGCTAATTGACCCTGAAATTGAAAAGCACTACAAATGAACTCTGAAAAGGTTGAAAGTTGGCATGTTATTATCATTTCACCCACATAGCATGTGCTAAAAAGTTGAGAGGGTTACGATAAAATCTAGATGAACTTCGGGTACAAAACGGGCAGTCTCTTTTGAAGTATCACGGTTTCGGACGGAAACTCATCTGTTACAAAATCCATTTCATTTTCTTGAACTTATTTGAACTCCAGGATTTTTGTGTGTTCAAAATGGACCATTCAAAGCCACATCATCAGTTTTCAACCCTTTGTGACTTCATTTCTTATTTTTCATGTAGTTATTGATTTTTTTGAGTTAATTGACCCTGAAATTGAAAAGCACTATGAATGAACTCTGAAAAGGTTGAAAGTTGGCATGGTATTATCATTTCACCCACATAGCATGTGCTAAAAAGTTGACAGGGTTACGATAAAATCTGGATGCACTTCGTGTACAAAACGTGCAGTCTCTTTTGAAGTATCACAGTTTCGGACGGAAACTCATCTGTTACAAAATCCATTTCATTTTCTTGAACTTATTTGAACTCCAGGATTTTTGTGTGTTCAAAATGCACCATTCAAAGCCACATCATCAATTTTCAACCCTTTCTGACTTCGTTTGTTACTTTTCATGCAGTTATTTATTTTTTTGAACTAAATGACCCTGAAATTGAAAAGCACTACGAATGATCTCTGAAAATGTTGAAAGTTGGCATTGTATCGTCATTTCACCCACATAGCATGTGCTAAAAAGTTGAGAGGGTTATGGCAAAAGATGGATGCACTTCGTGTACAAAACGGACAATCTCTTTCGAAGTATCAGGGTTTCGGACGGAAACTCATTTGTTACAAAAGTCATTTCATTTTATTGAACTTATTTGAACTCCAGGATTTTTGTGCGTTCAAAATGGACCATTCAAAGCCACGTCATCAATTTTCAACCCTTTCTGACTTCATTTCTTATTTTTCATGCAGTTATTGATTTTTTTGAGCTAATTGACCCTGAAATTGAAAAGCACTACAAATGAACTCTGAAAAGGTTGACAGTTGGCATGTTATTATCATTTCAGCCACATAGCATGTGCTAAAAAGTTGAGAGGGTTACGATAAAATCTGGATGCACTTCGTGTACAAAATGGGCAGTCTCTTTTGAAGTATCACGGTTTCGGACGGAAACTCATCTGTTACAAAATCCTTTTCATTTTCTTGAACTTATTTGAACTCCAGGATTTTTGTGTGTTCAAAATGCACCATTCAAAGCCACATCATCAATTTTCAACCCTTTCTGACTTCATTTCTTATTTTTCATGCAGTTATGGATTTTTTTCAGCTAATTGACCCTGAAATTGAAAACACTACAAATGAACTCTGAAAAGGTTGAAAGTTGGCATGTTATTATCATTTCACCCACATAGCATGTGCTAAAAAGTTGAGAGGGTTACGACAAAATCTGGATGCACTTTGTGTACAAAACGGGCAGTCTCTTTTGAAGTATCACGGTTTCTTACGGAAAGTCATCTTTTACAAAATCCATTTCATTTTCTTGAACTTATTTGAACTCCAGGATTTTTGTGTGTTCAAAATGCACCATTCAAAGCCACATCATCAGTTTTCAACCCTTTCTGACTTCATTTCTTATTTTTCATGCAGTTATTGATTTTTTTGAGCTAATTGACCCTGAAATTGAAAAGCACTACAAATGAACTCTGAAAATGTTGAAAGTTGGCATGTTATTATCATTTCAGCCACATAGCATGTGCTAAAAAGTTGAGAGGGTGACGATAAAATCTGGATGCACTTCGTGTACAAAACGGGCAGTCTCTTTTGAAGTATCACGGTTTCGGACAGAAACTCATCTGTTACAAAATCCATTTCATTTTCTTGAACTTATTTGAACTCCAAGATTTTTGTGTGTTCAAAATGGACCATTCAAAGCCACATCATCAGTTTTCAACCCTTTCTGACTTCATTTCTTATTTTTCATGCAGTTATTGATTTTTTTGAGCTAATTGACCCTGAAATTGAAAAGCACTACAAATGAACTCTGAAAATGTTGAAAGTTGGCATGTTATTATCATTTCAGCCACATAGCATGTGCTAAAAAGTTGAGAGGGTGACGATAAAATCTGGATGCACTTCGTGTACAAAACGGGCAGTCTCTTTTGAAGTATCACGGTTTCGGACAGAAACTCATCTGTTACAAAATCCATTTCATTTTCTTGAACTTATTTGAACTCCAAGATTTTTGTGTGTTCAAAATGGACCATTCAAAGCCACATCATCAGTTTTCAACCCTTTCTGACTTCATTTCTTATTTTTCATGCAGTTATTGATTTTTTTGAGTTAATTGACCCTGAAATTGAAAAGCACTATGAATGAACTCTGAAAAGGTTGAAAGTTGTTATGGTATTATCATTTCACCCACATAGCATGTGCTAAAAAGTTGAGAGGGTTACGATAAAATCTGGATGCACTTCGTGTGCAAAACGGGCAGTCTCTTTTGAAGTATCACGGTTTCGGATGGAAACTCATCTGTTACAAATTCCATTTCATTTTCTTGAACTTATTTGAACTCCAGGATTTTTGTGTGTTTAAAATGCACCATTCAAAGCCACATCATCAATTTTCAACCCTTTCTGACTTCGTTTCTTATTTTTCGTGCAGTTATTGATTGTTTTGAGCTAATTGACCCTGAAATTGAAAAGCACTACCAATGAACTCTGAAAAGGTTGAAAGTTGGCATTGTATCGTCATTTCACCCACATAGCATGTGCTAAAAAGTTGAGAGGGTTATGGCAAAAGATGGATGCATTTCGTGTACAAAAGGAACAGTCTCTTTCGAAGTATCAGGGTTTCGGACGGAAACTCATTTGTTACAAAAGTCATTTCATTTTATTGAACTTATTTGAACTCCAGGATTTTTGTGTGTTCAAAATGGACCATTCAGAGCCACGTCATCAATTTTCAACCCTTTCTGACTTCATTTCTTATTTTTCATGCAGTTATTGAGTTTTTTGAGCTAATTGACCCTGAAATTGAAAAGCACTACAAATGAACTCTGAAAAGGTTGAAAGTTGGCATGTTATTATCATTTCACCCACATAGCATGTGCTAAAAAGTTGAGAGGGTTAGGATAAAATCTGGATGCACTTCGTGTACGAAACGGGCAGTCTCTTTTGAAGTATCACGGTTTCGGACGGAAACTCATCTGTTACAAAATCCATTTCATTTTCTTGAACTTATTTGAACTCCAGGATTTTTGTGTGTTCAAAATGCACCATTCAAAGCCACATCATCAATTTTCAACCCTTTCTGACTTCATTTCTTATTTTTCATGCAGTTATTGATTTTTTTGAGCTAATTGACCCTGAAATTGAAAAGCACTACAAAAGAACTCTGAAAAGGTTGAAAGTTGGCATGTTATTATCATTTCACCCACATAGCATGTGCTAACAAGTTGAGAGGGTTACGATAAAATCTGGATGCACTTCGTGTGCAAAACGTGCAGTCTCTTTTGAAGTATCACGGTTTCGGACGGAAACTCATCTGTTACAAAATCCATTTCATTTTCTTGAACTTATTTGAACTCCAGGATTTTTGTGTGTACAAAATGGACCATTCAAAGCCACGTCATCAATTTTCAACCCTTTCTGACTTCATTTCTTATTTTTCATGCAGTTATTGATTTTTTTGAGCTAATTGACCCTGAAATTGAAAAGCACTACAAATGAACTCTGAAAAGGTTGAAAGTTGGCATGTTATTATCATTTCACCCACATAGCATGTGCTAAAAAGTTGAGAGGGTTACGATAAAATCTGGATGCACTTCGTGTACAAAACGGGCAGTCTCTTTTCAAGTATCACGGTTTCGGACGGAAACTCATCTGTTACAAAATCCATTTCATTTTCTTGAACTTATTTGAACTCCAGGATTTTTGTGTGTTCAAAATGCACCATTCAAAGTCACATCATCAATTTTCAACCCTTTCTGACTTCATTTCTTATGTTTCATGCAGTTATTGATTTTTTTGAGCTAATTGACCCTGAAATTGAAAAGCACTACAAATGAACTCTGAAAAGGTTGAAAGTTGGCATGTTATTATCATTTCACCCACATAGCATGTGCTAAAAAGTTGAGAGGGTTACGATAAAATCTAGATGCACTTCGGGTACAAAACGGGCAGTCTCTTTTGAAGTATCACGGTTTCGGACGGAAACTCATCTGTTACAAAATCCATTTCATTTTCTTGAACTTATTTGAACTCCAGGATTTTTGTGTGTTCAAAATGGACCATTCAAAGCCACATCATCAGTTTTCAACCCTTTGTGACTTCATTTCTTATTTTTCATGTAGTTATTGATTTTTTTGAGTTAATTGACCCTGAAATTGAAAAGCACTATGAATGAACTCTGAAAAGGTTGAAAGTTGGCATGGTATTATCATTTCACCCACATAGCATGTGCTAAAAAGTTGACAGGGTTACGATAAAATCTGGATGCACTTCGTGTACAAAACGTGCAGTCTCTTTTGAAGTATCACAGTTTCGGACGGAAACTCATCTGTTACAAAATCCATTTCATTTTCTTGAACTTATTTGAACTCCAGGATTTTTGTGTGTTCAAAATGCACCATTCAAAGCCACATCATCAATTTTCAACCCTTTCTGACTTCGTTTGTTACTTTTCATGCAGTTATTTATTTTTTTGAACCAAATGACCCTGAAATTGAAAAGCACTACCAATGAACTCTGAAAAGGTTGAAAGTTGGCATTGTATCGTCATTTCACCCACATAGCATGTGCTAAAAAGTTGAGGGGGTTATGGCAAAAGATGGATGCACTTCGTGTACAAAACGGACAGTCTCTTTCGAAGTATGAGGGTTTCGGACGGAAACTCATTTTTTACAAAAGTCATTTCATTTTCTTGAACTTATTTGAACTCCAGGATTTTTGTGTGTTCAAAATGGACCATTCAAAGCCACGTCATCAATTTTCAACCCTTTCTGACTTCATTTCTTATTTTTCATGCAGTTATTGATTTTTTTGAGCTAATTGACCCTGAAATTGAAAAGCACTACAAATGAACTCTGAAAAGGTTGAAAGTTGGCATGTTATTATCATTTCACCCACATAGCATGTGCTAAAAAGTTGAGAGGGTTACAATAAAATCTGGATTCACTTCGTGTACAAAACGGGCAGTCTCTTTTGAAGTATCACGGTTTCGGACGGAAACTCATCTGTTACAAAATCCATTTCATTTTCTTGAACTTATTTGAACTCCAGGATTTTTGTGTGTTAAAAATGCACCATTCAAAGCCACATGATCAATTTTCAACCCTTTCTGACTTCGTTTGTTACTTTTCATGCAGTTATTTATTTTTTTGAACTAAATGACCCTGAAATTGAAAAGCACTACGAATGATCTCTGAAAATGTTGAAAGTTGGCATTGTATCGTCATTTCACCCACATAGCATGTGCTAAAAAGTTGAGAGGGTTATGGCAAAAGATGGATGCACTTCGTGTACAAAACGGACAATCTCTTTCGAAGTATCAGGGTTTCGGACGGAAACTCATTTGTTACAAAAGTCATTTCATTTTATTGAACTTATTCGAACTCCAGGATTTTTGTGCGTTCAAAATGGACCATTCAAAGCCACGTCATCAATTTTCAACCCTTTCTGACTTCATTTCTTATTTTTCATGCAGTTATTTATTTTTTTGAGCTAATTGACCCTGAAATTGAAAAGCACTACAAATGAACTCTGAAAAGGTTGACAGTTGGCATGTTATTATCATTTCACCCACATAGCATGTGCTAAAAAGTTGAGAGGGTTACGATAAAATCTGGATGCACTTCGTGTACAAAATGGGCAGTCTCTTTTGAAGTATCACGGTTTCGGACGGAAACTCATCTGTTACAAAATCCTTTTCATTTTCTTGAACTTATTTGAACTCCAGGATTTTTGTGTGTTCAAAATGCACCATTCAAAGCCACATCATCAATTTTCAACCCTTTCTGACTTCATTTCTTATTTTTCATGCAGTTATGGATTTTTTTCAGCTAATTGACCCTGAAATTGAAAAGCACTACAAATGAACTCTGAAAAGGTTGAAAGTTGGCATGTTATTATCATTTCACCCACATAGCATGTGCTAAAAAGTTGAGAGGGTTACGACAAAATCTGGATGCACTTTGTGTACAAAACGGGCAGTCTCTTTTGAAGTATCACGGTTTCTTACGGAAAGTCATCTTTTACAAAATCCATTTCATTTTCTTGAACTTATTTGAACTCCAGGATTTTTGTGTGTTCAAAATGCACCATTCAAAGCCACATCATCAGTTTTCAACCCTTTCTGACTTCATTTCTTATTTTTCATGCAGTTATTGATTTTTTTGAGCTAATTGACCCTGAAATTGAAAAGCACTACAAATGAACTCTGAAAATGTTGAAAGTTGGCATGTTATTATCATTTCAGCCCACATAGCATGTGCTAAAAAGTTGAGAGGGTGACGATAAAATCTGGATGCACTTCGTGTACAAAACGGGCAGTCTCTTTTGAAGTATCACGGTTTCGGACAGAAACTCATCTGTTACAAAATCCATTTCATTTTCTTGAACTTATTTGAACTCCAAGATTTTTGTGTGTTCAAAATGGACCATTCAAAGCAACATCATCAGTTTTCAACCCTTTCTGACTTCATTTCTTATTTTTCATGCAGTTATTGATTTTTTTGAGCTAATTGACCCTGAAATTGAAAAGCACTACAAATGAACTCTGAAAATGTTGAAAGTTGGCATGTTATTATCATTTCAGCCACATAGCATGTGCTAAAAAGTTGAGAGGGTGACGATAAAATCTGGATGCACTTCGTGTACAAAACGGGCAGTCTCTTTTGAAGTATCACGGTTTCGGACAGAAACTCATCTGTTACAAAATCCATTTCATTTTCTTGAACTTATTTGAACTCCAAGATTTTTTTGTGTTCAAAATGGACCATTCAAAGCCACATCATCAGTTTTCAACCCTTTCTGACTTCATTTCTTATTTTTCATGCAGTTATTGATTTTTTTGAGTTAATTGACCCTGAAATTGAAAAGCACTATGAATGAACTCTGAAAAGGTTGAAAGTTGTTATGGTATTATCATTTCACCCACATAGCATGTGCTAAAAAGTTGAGAGGGTTACGATAAAATCTGGATGCACTTCGTGTGCAAAACGGGCAGTCTCTTTTGAAGTATCACGGTTTCGGATGGAAACTCATCTGTTACAAATTCCATTTCATTTTCTTGAACTTATTTGAACTCCAGGATTTTTGTGTGTTTAAAATGCACCATTCAAAGCCACATCATCAATTTTCAACCCTTTCTGACTTCGTTTCTTATTTTTCGTGCAGTTATTGATTGTTTTGAGCTAATTGACCCTGAAATTGAAAAGCACTACCAATGAACTCTGAAAAGGTTGAAAGTTGGCATTGTATCGTCATTTCACCCACATAGCATGTGCTAAAAAGTTGAGAGGGTTATGGCAAAAGATGGATGCATTTCGTGTACAAAAGGAACAGTCTCTTTCGAAGTATCAGGGTTTCGGACGGAAACTCATTTGTTACAAAAGTCATTTCATTTTATTGAACTTATTTGAACTCCAGGATTTTTGTGTGTTCAAAATGGACCATTCAGAGCCACGTCATCAATTTTCAACCCTTTCTGACTTCATTTCTTATTTTTCATGCAGTTATTGAGTTTTTTGAGCTAATTGACCCTGAAATTGAAAAGCACTACAAATGAACTCTGAAAAGGTTGAAAGTTGGCATGTTATTATCATTTCACCCACATAGCATGTGCTAAAAAGTTGAGAGGGTTACGATAAAATCTGGATGCACTTCGTGTACAAAACGGGCAGTCTCTTTTGAAGTATCACGGTTTCGGACGGAAACTCATCTGTTACAAAATCCATTTCATTTTCTTGAACTTATTTGAACTCCAGGATTTTTGTGTGTTCAAAATGCACCATTCAAAGCCACATCATCAATTTTCAACCCTTTCTGACTTCATTTCTTATTTTTCATGCAGTTATTGATTTTTTTGAGCTAATTGACCCTGAAATTGAAAAGCACTACAAAAGAACTCTGAAAAGGTTGAAAGTTGGCATGTTATTATCATTTCACCCACATAGCATGTGCTAAAAAGTTGAGAGGGTTACGATAAAATCTGGATGCACTTCGTGTACAAAACGGGCAGTCTCTTTTGAAGTATCATGGTTTCGGACGGAAACTCATCTGTTACAAAATCCATTTCATTTTCTTGAACTTATTTAAACTCCAGGATTTTTGTGTGTTCAAAATGGACCATTCAAAGCCACATCATCAGTTTTCAACCCTTTCTGACTTCATTTCTTATTTTTCATGCAGTTATTGATTTTTTTGAGTTAATTGACCCTGAAATTGAAAAGCACTATGAATGAAATCTGAAAAGGTTGAAAGTTCGCATGGTATTATCATTTCACCCACATAGCATGTGCTAAAAAGTTGAGAGGGTTACGATAAAATCTGGACGCACTTCGTGTACAAAATGGGCAGTCTCTTTTGAAGTATCACGGTTTCGGACGGAAACTCATCTGTTACAAAATCCATTTCATTTTCTTGAACTTACTTGAACTCCAGGATTTTTGTGTGTTCAAAATGCACCATTCAAAGCCACATCATCAATTTTCGACCCTTTCTGACTTCGTTTGTTACTTTTCATGCAGTTATTTATTTTTTTGAACAAAATGACCCTGAAATTGAAAAGTACTACCAATGAACTCTGAAAAGGTTGAAAGTTGGCATTGTATCGTCATTTCACCCACATAGCATGTGCTAAAAAGTTGAGAGGGTTATGGCAAAAGATGGATGCACTTCGTGTACAAAACGGACAGTCTCTTTCGAAGTATCAAGGTTTCGGACGGAAACTCATTTGTTACAAAAGTCATTTCATTTTATTGAACTTATTTGAACTCCAGGATTATTGTGTTTTCAAAATGGACCATTCAAAGCCACGTCATCAATTTTCAACCCTTTCTGACTTCATTTCTTATTTTTCATGCAGTTATTGATTTTTTTGAGCTAATTGACCCTGAAATTGAAAAGCACTACAAATGAACTCTGAAAAGGTTGAAAGTTGGCATGTTAATATCATCTCACCCACATAGCATGTGCTAAAAAGTTGAGAGGGTTACGATAAAATCTGGATGCACTTCGTGTACAAAACGGGCAGGCTCTTTTGAAGTATCACGGTTTCGGACGGAAACTCATCTGTTACAAAATCAATTTCATTTTCTTGAACTTATTTGAACTCTAGGATTTTTGTGTGTTCAAAATGCACCATTCAAAGCCACATCATCAATTTTCAACCCTTTCTGACTTCATTTCTTATTTTTCATGCACTTATTGATTTTTTTGAGCTAATTAACCCTGAAATTTAAAAGCACTACAAACGAACTCTGAAAAGGTTGAAAGTTGGCATGTTATTATCATTTCACCCACAGAGCATGTGCTAAAAAGTTGAGAGGGTTACGATAAAATCTGGATGCACTTCGTGTACAAAACGGGCAGTCTCTTTTGAAGTATCACGGTTTCGGACGGAAACTCATCTGTTACAAAATCCATTTCATTTTCTTGAACTTATTTGAACTCCAGGATTTTTGTGTGTTCAAAATGGACCATTCAAAGCCACATCATCAGTTTTCAACCCTTTCTGACTTCATTTCTTATTTTTCATGCGGTTATTGATTTTTTGAGTTAATTGACCCTGAAATTGAAAAGCACTATGAATGAACTGTGAAAAGGTTGAAAGTTGGCCTGGTATTATCATTTCACCAACATAGCATGTGCTAAAAAGTTGAGAGGGTTACGATAAAATCTGGATGCACTTCGTGCACAAAACAGGCAGTCTCTTTTGAAGTATCACGGTTTCGGACGGAAACTCATCTGTTACAAAATCCATTTCATTTTCTTGAACTTATTTGAACTCCAGGATTTTTGTGTGTTCAAAATGCACCATTCAAAGCCACATCATCAATTTTCAACCCTTTCTGACTTCGTTTGTTACTTTTCATGCAGTTATTTTATTTTTTGAACTAAATGACCCTGAAATTGAAAAGCACTACCAATGAACTCTGAAAAGGTTGAAAGTTGGCATTGTATCGTCATTTCACCCACATAGCATGTGCTAAAAAGTTGAGAGGGTTATGGCAAAAGATGGATGCACTTCGTGTACAAAACGGACAGTCTCTTTCGAAGTATCAGGGTTTCGGACGGAAACTCATTTGTTACAAAAGTCATTTCATTTTCTTGAACTTATTTGAACTCCAGGATTTTTGTGTGTTCAAAATGGACCATTCAAAGCCACGTCATCAATTTTCAACCCTTTCTGACTTCATTTCTAATTTTTCATGCAGTTATTGATTTTTTTGAGCTAATTGACCCTGAAATTGAAAAGCACTACAAATGAACTCTGAAAAGGTTGAAAGTTGGCATGTTATTATCATTTCACCCACATAGCATGTGCTAAAAAGTTGAGAGGGTTACGATAAAATCTGGATGCACTTCGTGTACAAAACGTGCAGTCTCTTTTGAGGTATCACGGTTTCGGACGGAAAATCATCTGTTACAAAATCCATTTCATTTTCTTGAACTTATTTGAACTCCAGGATTTTTGTGTGTTCAAAATGCACCATTCAACGCCACATCATCAATTTTCAACCCTTTCTGACTTTCGTTTGTTACTTTTCATGCAGTTATTTTTTTTTAACTAAATGACCCTGAAATTGAAAAGCACTACCAATGAACTCTGAAAAGGTTGAAAGTTGGCATTGTATCGTCATTTCACCCACATAGCATGTGCTAAAAAGTTGAGAGGGTTATGGCAAAAGATGGATGCACTTCGTGTACAAAACGGACAGTCTCTTTCGAAGTATCAGGGTTTCGGACGGAAACTCATTTGTTACAAAAGTCATTTCATTTTATTGAACTTATTTGAACTCCAGGATTTTGGTGTGTTCAAAATGGACCATTCAAAGCCACGTCATCAATTTTCAACCCTTTCTGACTTCATTTCTTATTTTTCATCCAGTTATTGATTTTTTTGAGCTAATTGATCCTGAAATTGAAAAGCACTACAAATGAACTCTGAAAAGGTTGAAAGTTGGCATGTTATTATCATTTCACCCACATAGCATGTGCTAAAAAGTTGAGAGGGTTACGATAAAATCTGGATGCACTTCGTGTACAAAACGGGCAGTCTCTTTTGAAGTATCACGGTTTCGGACGGAAACTCATCTGTTACAAAATCCATTTCATTTTCTTGGACTTATTTGAACTCCAGGATTTTTGTGTGTTCAAAATGCACCATTCAAAGCCACTATCATCAATTTTCAACCCTTTCTGACTTCATTTCTTGTTTTTCATGCAGTTATAGATTTTTTTGAGCTAATTGACCCTGAAATTGAAAAGCACTACAAATGAACTCTGAAAAGGTTGAAAGTTGGCATGTTATTATGATTTTACCCACATAGCATGTGCTAAAAAGTTGAGAGGGTTACGATAAAATCTGGATGCACTTCGTGTACAAAACGGGCAGTCTCTTTTGAAGTATCACGGTTTCGGACGGAAACTCATCTGTTACAAAATCCATTTCATTTTCTTGAACTTATTTGAACTCCAGGATTTTTGTGTGTTCAAAATGGACCATTCAAAGCCACATCATCAGTTTTCAACCCTTTCTGACATCATTTCATATTTTTCATGCAGTTATTGATTTTTTTGAGTTAATTGACCCTGAAATTGAAAAGCACTACGAATGAACTCTGAAAAGGTTGAAAGTTGGCATGGTATTATCATTTCACCCACATAGCATGTGCTAAAAAGTTGAGAGGGTTACGATAAAATCTGGATGCACTTCGTGTACAAAACGGGCAGTCTCTTTTGAAGTATCACGGTTTCGGATGGAAACTCATCTGTTACAAAATCCATTTCAATTTCTTGAACTTATTTGAACTCCAGGATTTTTGTGTGTTCAAAGTGCACCATTCAAAGCCACATCATCAATTTTCAACCCTTTCTGACTTCATTTCTTATTTTTCATGCAGTTATTGATTTTTTTGAGCTAATTGACCCTGAAATTGAAAAGCACTACAAATGAACTCTGAAAAGGTTGAAAGTTGGCATGTTATTATCATTTCATCCACATAGCATGTGCTAAAAAGTTGAGAGGGTTACGATAAAATCTGGATGCACTTCGTGTACAAAACTGGCAGTCTCTTTTGGAGTATCACGGTTTCGGACGGAAACTCATCTGTTATAAAATCCATTTCATTTTCTTGAACTTATTTGAACTCTAGGATTTTTGTGTGTTCAAAATGGACCATTCAAAGCCACATCATCAGTTTTCAACCCTTTCTGACTTCATTTCTTATTTTTCATGCAGTTATTGATTTTTTTGAGTTAATTGACCCTGAAATTGAAAAGCACTATGAATAAACTCTGAAAAGGTTGAAAGTTGGCATGGTATCATCATTTCACCCACATAGCATGTGCTAAAAAGTTGAGAGGCTTACGGCCAAAACTACACAACGGACAGTCTCTTTCGAAGTATGAGGGTTTTGGACGAAAACTCATCTGTTACAAAAGGCATTCCATTTTCTTGAACTTATTTGAACTCGAGGCTTTTTGTGTGTTCATAATGCACCATTCAAAGCCACATAATCAATTTTCAACCCTTTCTGACTTCATTTCTTATTTTTCATGCAGTTATGGATTGTTTTGAGCAAATTGACCATGAGATTGAAAAGCACTACAAATGAACTCTGAAAAGGTTGAAAGTTGGCATGGTATCGTCATTTCACCCACATAGCATGTGCTAAAAAGTTGAGAGGGTTATGGCAAAAGATGGATGCACTTCGTGTACAAAATGGGCAGTCTCTTTTGAAGTATCACGGTTTCCGATGGAAACTCATCTGTTACAAAATCCATTTCATTTTCTTGAACTTATTTGAACTCCAGGATTTTTGTGTGTTCAAAATGCACCATTCAAAGCCACATCATCAATTTTCAACCCTTTCTGACTTCGTTTCTTACTTTTCATGCAGTTATTTATTTTTTTGAACTAAATGACCCTGAAATTGAAAAGCACTACCAATGAACTCTGAAAAGGTTGAAAGTTGGCATTGTATCGTCATTTCACCCACATAGCATGTGCTAAAAAGTTGAGAGGGTTAGGGCAAAAGATGGATGCACTTCGTGTACAAAACGGACAGTCTCTTTCGAAGTATCAGGGTTTCGGACGGAAACTCATTTGTTACAAAAGTCATTTCATTTTATTGAACTTATTTGAACTCCAGGATCTTTGTGTGTTCAAAATGGACCATTCAAAGCCACGTCATCAATTTTCAACCCTTTCTGACTTCAGTTCTTATTTTTCATGCAGTTATTGATTTTTTTGAGCTAATTGACCCTGAAATTGAAAAGCACTACAAATGAACTCTGAAAAGGTTGAAAGTTGGCATGTTATTATCATTTCACCCACATAGCATGTGCTAAAAAGTTGAGAGGGTTACGATAAAATCTGGATGCACTTCGTGTACAAAACGGGCAGTCTCTTTTGAAGTATCACGGTTTCGGACGGAAACTCATCTCTTACAAAATCCATTCCATTTTCTTGAACTTATTTGAACTCCAGGATTTTTGTGTGTTCAAAATGCACCATTCAAAGCCACATCATCAATTTTCAACCCTTTCTGACTTCATTTCTTATTTTTCATGCAGTTATTGATTTTTTTGAGCTAATTGACCCTGAAATTGAAAAGCACTACAAATGAACTCTGAAAAGGTTGAAAGTTGGCATGTTATTATGATTTCACCCACATAGCATGTGCTAAAAAGTTAGGAGGGTTACGATAAAATCTGGATGCACTTCATGTACAAAACGGGCAGTCTCTTTTGAAGTATCACGGTTTCGGACGGAAACTCATCTGTTACAAAATCCATTTCATTTTCTTGAACTTATTTGAACTCCAGGATTTTTGTGTGTTCAAAATGGACCATTCAAAGCCACATCATCAGTTTTCAACCCTTTCTGACTTCATTTCTTATTTTTCATGCAGTTATTGATTTTTTTGAGTTAATTGACCCTGAAATTGAAAAGCACTATGAATGAACTCTGAAAAGGTTGAAAGTTGGCATGGTATTATCATTTCACCCACATAGCATGTGCTAAAAAGTTGAGAGGGTTACGATAAAATCTGGATGCACTTCGTGTACAAAACGGGCAGTCTCTTTTGAAGTATCATGGTTTCGGATGGAAACTCATCTGTTACAAAATCCATTTCATTTTCTTGAACTTATTTGAACTCCAGGATTTTTGTGTGTTCAAAGTGCACCATTCAAAGCCACATCATCAATTTTCATCCCTTTCTGACTTCATTTCTTATTTTTCATGCAGTTATTGATTTTTTTGAGCTAATTGACCCTGAAATTGAAAAGCACTACAAATGAACTCTGAAAAGGTTGAAAGTTGGCATGTTATTATCATTTCACCCACATAGCATGTGCTAAAAAGTTGAGAGGGTTACGATAAAATCTGGATGCACTTCGTGTACAAAACGGGCAGTCTCTTTTGAAGTATCACGGTTTCGGACGGAAACTCATCTGTTACAAAATCCATTTCATTTTCTTGAACTTATTCGAACTCCAGGATTTTTGTGTGTTCAAAATGGACCATTCAAAGCCACATCATCAGTTTTGAACCCTTTTTGACTTCATTTCTTATTTTTCATGCAGTTATTGATTTTTTTGAGTTAATTGACCCTGAAATTGAAAAGCACTATGAATGAACTCTGAAAAAGTTGAAAGTTGTCATGGTATTATCATTTCACCCACATAGCATGTGCTAAAAAGTTGAGAGGGTTACGATAAAATCTGGATGCACTTCGTGTACAAAACGGGCAGTCTCTTTCGAAGTATCACGGTTACGGACGGAAACTCATCTGTTACAAAATCCATTTCATTTTCTTGAACTTATTTGAACTCCAGGATTTTTGTGTGTTCAAAATGCACCATTCAAAGCCACATCATCAATTTTCAACCCTTTCTGACTTCATTTGTTACTTTTCATGTAGTTATTTATTTTTTGAGCTAAATGACCCTGAAATTGAAAAGCACTACCAATGAACTCTGAAAAGGTTGAAAGTTGGCATTGTATCATCATTTCACCCACATAGCATGTGCTAAAGAGATGAGAGGGTTACAGCAAAAACTAGAAAACGGACAGTCTCTTTCGAAGTATTAGGGTTTTGGACGAAAACTCATCTGTTACAAAAGGTATTCCATTTTCTTGAACTTATTTGAACTTGAAGCTTTTTGTGTGTTCAAAATGCACCAATCAAAGCCACATCATCAATTTTCAACCCTTTCCGACTTCATTTCTTATTTTTCATGCAGTTATTGATTTTTTTGAGCTAATGGACCCTGAAATTGAAAAGCACTACAAATGAACTCTGAAAATGTGGAAAGTTGGCATGTTATTATCATTTCACCCACATAGCATGTGCTAAAAAGTTGAGAGGGTTACAATAAAATCTGGATGCACTTCGTGTACAAAACGGGCAGTCTCTTTTGAAGTATCACGGTTTCGGACGGAAACTCATCTGTTACAAAATCCATTTCATTTTCTTGAACTTATTTGAACTCCAGGATTTTTGTGTGTTCAAAATCGACCATTCAAAGCCACATCATCAGTTTTCAACCCTTTCTGACTTCATTTCTTATTTTTCATGCAGTTATTGATTTTTTTGAGTTAATTGACCCTGAAATTGAAAAGCACTATGAATGAACTCTGAAAAGGTTGAAATTTGTCATGGTATTATCATTTCACCCACATAGCATGTGCTAAAAAGTTGAGAGGGTTACGATAAAATCTGGATGCACTTCGTGTACAAAACGGGCAGTCTCTTTCGAAGTATCACGGTTACGGACGGAAACTCATCTGTTACAAAATCCATTTCATTTTCTTGAACTTATTTGAACTCCAGGATTTTTGTGTGTTCAAAATGCACCATTCAAAGCCACATCATCAATTTTCAACCCTTTCTGACTTCATTTGTTACTTTTCATGTAGTTATTTTTTTTTTTAGCTAAATGACCCTGAAATTGAAAAGCACTACCAATGAACTCTGAAAAGGTTGAAAGTTGGCATTGTATCATCATTTCACCCACATAGCATGTGCTAAAGAGATGAGAGGGTTACAGCAAAAACTACAAAACGGACAGTCTCTTTCGAAGTATTAGGGTTTTGGACGAAAACTCATCTGTTACAAAAGGTATTCCATTTTCTTGAACTTATTTGAACTTGAGGCTTTTTGTGTGTTCAAATTGCACCAATCAAAGCCACATCATCAATTTTCAACCCTTTCTGAATTCATTTCTTATTTTCATGCAGTTATAGATTTTTTTGAGCTAATTGACCCTGAGATTGAAAAGCACTACAAATGAACTCTGAAAAGGTTGAAAGTTGGCATGGTATTATCATTTCACCCACATAGCATGTGCTAAAAAGTTGAGAGGGTTACGATAAAATCTGGATGCACTTCGTGTATAAAACGGGCAGTCTCTTTTGAAGTATCATGGTTTCAGACAGAAACTCATCTGTTACAAAATCCATTTCATTTTCTTGAACTTATTTGAACTCCAGGATTTTTGTGTGTTCAAAATGGACCATTCAAAGCCACATCATCAGTTTTCAACCCTTTCTGACTTCATTTCTTATTTTTCATGCAGTTATTGATTTTTTTGAGTTAATTGACCCTGAAATTGAAAAGCACTATGAATGAACTCTGAAAAGGTTGAAAGTTGGCATGGTATTATCATTTCACCCACATAGCATGTGCTAAAAAGTTGAGAGGGTTACGATAAAATCTGGATGCACTTCGTGTACAAAACGGGCAGTCTCTTTTGAAGTATCACGGTTTCGGACGGAAACTCATCTGTTACAAAATCCATTTCATTTTCTTGAACTTATTTGAACTCCAGGATTTTTGTGTGTTCAAAATGCACCATTCAAAGCCACATCATCAATTTTCAACCCTTTCTGACTTCGTTTGTTACTTTTCATGCAGTTATTTATTTTTTTGAACTAAATGACCCTGAAATTGAAAAGCACTACCAATGAACTCTGAAAAGGTTGAAAGTTGGCATGTTATTATCATTTCACCCACATAGCATGTGCTAAAAAGTTGAGAGGGTTACGATAAAATCTGGATGCACTTCGTGTACAAACGGGCAGTCTCTTTTGAAGTATCACGGTTTCGGACGAAAACTCATCTGTTACAAAATCAATTTCATTTTCTTGAACTTATTTGAACTCCAGGATTTTTGTGTGTTCAAAATGCACCATTCAAAGCCACATCATCAATTTTCAACCCTTTCTGACTTCATTTCTTATTTTTCATGCAGTTATTGATTTTTTTGAGCTAATTGACCCTGAAATTGAAAAGCACTACAACTGAACTCTGAAAAGGTTGAAAGTTGGCATGTTATTATCATTTCACCCACATAGCATGTGCTAAAAAGTTGAGAGGGTTACGATAAAATCTGGATGCACTTCGTGTACAAAACGGGCAGTCTCTTTTGAAGTATCACGGTTTCGGACGGAAACTCATCTGTTACAAAATCCATTTCATTTTCTTGAACTTATTTGAACTCCAGGATTTTTGTGTGTTCAAAATGCACCATTCAAAGCCACATCATCAATTTTCAACCCTTTCTGACTTCATTTCTTATTTTTCATGCAGTTATTGATTTTTTTGAGCTAATTGACCCTGAAATTGAAAAGCACTACAAATGAACTCTGAAAAGGTTGAAAGTTGGCATGTTATTATCATTTCACCCACATAGCATGTGCTAAAAAGTTGAGAGGGTTACGATAAAATCTGGATGCACTTCGTGTACAAAACGGGCAGTCTCTTTTGAAGTATCACGGTTTCGGACGGAAACTCATCTGTTACAAAATCCATTTCATTTTCTTGAACTTATTTGAACTCCAGGATTTTTGTGTGTTCAAAATGCACCATTCAAAGCCACATCATCAATTTTCAACCCTTTCTGACTTCATTTCTTATTTTTCATGCAGTTATTGATTTTTTTGAGCTAATTGACCCTGAAATTGAAAAGCACTACAAATGAACTCTGAAAAGGTTGAAAGTTGGCATGTTATTATCATTTCACCCACATAGCATGTGCTAAAAAGTTGAGAGGGTTACGATAAAATCTGGATGCACTTCGTGTACAAAACGGGCAGTCTCTTTTGAAGTATCACGGTTTCGGACGGAAACTCATCTGTTACAAAATCCATTTCATTTTCTTGAACTTATTTGAACTCCAGGATTTTTGTGTGTTCAAAATGGACCATTCAAAGCCACATCATCAGTTTTCAACCCTTTCTGACTTCATTTCTTATTTTTCATGCGGTTATTGATTTTTTGAGTTAATTGACCCTGAAATTGAAAAGCACTATGAATGAACTCTGAAAAGGTTGAAAGTTGGCATGGTATTATCATTTCACCCACATAGCATGTGCTAAAAAGTTGAGAGGGTTACGATAAAATCTGGATGCACTTCGTGTACAAAACGGGCAGTCTCTTTTGAAGTATCACGGTTTCGGACGGAAACTCATCTGTTACAAAATCCATTTCATTTTCTTGAACTTATTTGAACTCTAGGATTTTTGTGTGTTCAAAATGCACCATTCAAAGCCACATCATCAATTTTCAACCCTTTCTGACTTCGTTTGTTACTTTTTCATGCAGTTATTGATTTTTTTGAGCTAATTGACCCTGAAATTGAAAAGCACTAGCAATGAACTCTGAAAAGGTTGAAAGTTGGCATGTATTAGTCATTTCACCCACATAGCATGTGCTAAAAAGTTGAGAGGGTTACGATAAAATCTGGATGCACTTCGTGTACAAAACGGACAGTCTCTTTCGAAGTATCACGGTTTCGGACGGAAACTCATCTTGTTACAAAAGTCCATTTCATTTTCTTGAACTTATTTGAACTCCAGGATTTTTGTGTGTTCAAAATGGACCATTCAAAGCCACGTCATCAATTTTCAACCCTTTCTGACTTCATTTCTTATTTTTCATGCAGTTATTGATTTTTTTGAGCTAATTGACCCTGAAATTGAAAAGCACTACAAATGAACTCTGAAAAGGTTGAAAGTTGGCATGTTATTATCATTTCACCCACATAGGATGTGCTAAAAAGTTGAGATGGTTACGATAAAATCTGGATGCACTTCGTGTACAAAACGGGCAGTCTCTTTTGAAGTATCACTGGTTTCGGACGGAAACTCATCTGTTACAAAATCCATTTCATTTTCTTGAACTTATTTGAACTCCAGGATTTTTGTGTGTTCAAAATGGACCATTCAAAGCCACATCGTCAGTTTTCAACCCTTTCTGACTTCATTTCTTATTTTTCATGCAGTTATTGATTTTTTTTGAGTTAATTGACCCTGAAATTGAAAAGCACTATGAATGAACTCTGAAAAGGTTGAAAGTTGGCATGGTATTATCATTTCACCCACATAGCATGTGCTAAAAAGTTGAGAGGGTTACGATAAAATCTGGATGCACTTCGTGTACAAAACGGGCAGTCTCTTTTGAAGTATCACGGTTTCGGACGGAAACTCATCTGTTACAAAATCCATTTCATTTTCTTGAACTTATTTGAACTCCAGGATTTTTGTGTGTTCAAAATACACCATTCAAATCCACATCATCAATTTTCAACCCTTTCTGACTTCGTTTCTTACTTTTTCATGCAGTTATTGATTTTTTTGAACTAATGACCCTGAAATTCAAAAGCACTACCAATGAACTCTGAAAAGGTTGAAAGTTGGCATTGTATCGTCATTTCACCCACATAGCATGTGCTAAAAAGTTGAGAGGGTTACGATAAAATCTGGATGCACTTCGTGCACAAACGGGCAGTCTCTTTTGAAGTATCACGGTTTCGGACGGAAACTCATCTGTTACAAAATCCATTTCATTTTCTTGAACTTATTTGAACTCCAGGATTTTTGTGTGTTCAAAATGCACCATTCAAAGCCACATCATCAATTTTCAACCCTTTCTGACTTCATTTCTTATTTTTCATGCACTTATTGATTTTTTTGAGCTAATTGACCCTGAAATTGAAAAGCACTACAAACGAACTCTGAAAAGGTTGAAAGTTGGCATGTTATTATCATTTCACCCACAGAGCATGTGCTAAAAAGTTGAGAGGGTTACGATAAAATCTGGATGCACTTCGTGTACAAAACGGGCAGTCTCTTTTGAAGTATCACGGTTTCGGACGGAAACTCATCTGTTACAAAATCCATTTCATTTTCTTGAACTTATTTGAACTCCAGGATTTTTGTGTGTTCAAAATGCACCATTCAAAGCCACATCATCAATTTTCAACCCTTTCTGACTTCATTTCTTACTTTTCATGCAGTTATTGATTTTTTTGAGCTAATTGACCCTGAAATTGAAAAGCACTACAAACGAACTCTGAAAAGGATGAAAGTTGGCATGTTATTATCATTTCACCCACAGAGCATGTGCTAAAAAGTTGAGAGGGTTACGATAAAATCTGGATGCACTTCGTGTACAAAACGGGCAGTCTCTTTTGAAGTATCACGGTTTCGGACGGAAACTCATCTGTTACAAAATCCATTTCATTTTCTTGAACTTATTTGAACTCCAGGATTTTTGTGTGTTCAAAATGCACCATTCAAATCCACATCATCAATTTTCAACCCTTTCTGACTTCATTTCTTATTTTTCATGCAGTTATTGATTTTTTTGAGCTAATTGACCCTGAAATTGAAAAGCACTACCAATGAACTCTGAAAAGGTTGAAAGTTGGCATTGTATCGTCATTTGCACCCACATAGCATGTGCTAAAAAGTTGAGAGGGTTACGATAAAAGATGGATGCACTTCGTGTACAAAACGGACAGTCTCTTTCGAAGTATCAGGGTTTCGGACGGAAACTCATTTGTTACAAAAGTCATTTCATTTTATTGAACTTATTTGAACTCCAGGATTTTTGTGTGTTCAAAATGGACCATTCAAAGCCACGTCATCAATTTTCAACCCTTTCTGACTTCATTTCTTATTTTTCATGCAGTTATTGATTTTTTTGAGCCTAATTGACCCTGAAATTGAAAAGCACTACAAACGAACTCTGAAAAGGTTGAAAGTTGGCATGTTATTATCATTTCACCCACATAGCATGTGCTAAAAAGTTGAGAGGGTTACGATAAAATCTGGATGCACTTCGTGTACAAAACGGGCAGTCTCTTTTGAAGTATCACGGTTTCGGACGGAAACTCATCTGTTACAAAATCCATTTCATTTTCTTGAACTTATTTGAACTCCAGGATTTTTGTGTGTTCAAAATGCACCATTCAAAGCCACATCATCAATTTTCAACCCTTTCTGACTTCATTTCTTATTTTTCATGCACGTATTGATTTTTTTTGAGCTAATTGACCCTGAAATTGAAAAGCACTACAAACGAACTCTGAAAAGGTTGAAAGTTGGCATGTTATTATCATTTCACCCACAGAGCATGTGCTAAAAAGTTGAGAGGGTTACGATAAAATCTGGATGCACTTCGTGTACAAAACGGGCAGTCTCTTTTGAAGTATCACGGTTTCGGACGGAAACTCATCTGTTACAAAATCCATTTCATTTTCTTGAACTTATTTGAACTCCAGGATTTTTGTGTGTTCAAAATGCACCATTCAAACCCACATCATCAATTTTCAACCCTTTCTGACTTCATTTCTTATTTTTCATGCAGTTATTGATTTTTTTGAGCTAATTGACCCTGAAATTGAAAAGCACTACAAATGAACTCTGAAAAGGTTGAAAGTTGGCATGTTATTATCATTTCACCCACATAGCATGTGCTAAAAAGTTGAGAGGGTTACGATAAAATCTGGATGCACTTCGTGTACAAAACGGGCAGTCTCTTTTGAAGTATCACGGTTTCGGACGGAAACTCATCTGTTACAAAATCCATTTCATTTTCTTGAACTTATTTGAACTCCAGGATTTTTGTGTGTTCAAAATGGACCATTCAAAGCCACATCATCAAGTTTTCAACCCTTTCTGACTTCATTTCTTATTTTTCATGCAGGTTATTGATTTTTTTGAGTTAATTGACCCTGAAATTGAAAAGCACTATGAATGAACTCTGAAAAGGTTGAAAGTTGGCATGGTATTATCATTTCACCCACATAGCATGTGCTAAAAAGTTGAGAGGGTTACGATAAAATCTGGATGCACTTCGTGTACAAAACGGGCAGTCTCTTTTGAAGTATCACGGTTTCGGACGGAAACTCATCTGTTACAAAATCCATTTCATTTTCTTGAACTTATTTGAACTCCAGGATTTTTGTGTGTTCAAAATGCACCATTCAAAGCCACATCATCAATTTTCAACCCTTTCTGACTTCGTTTGTTACTTTTCATGCAGTTATTTTATTTTTTGAACTAAATGACCCTGAAATTGAAAAGCACTACAAACGAACTCTGAAAAGGTTGAAAGTTGGCATGGTATTATCATTTCACCCACATAGCATGTGCTAAAAAGTTGAGAGGGTTACGATAAAATCTGGATGCACTTCGTGTACAAAACGGGCAGTCTCTTTTGAAGTATCACGGTTTCGGACGGAAACTCATCTGTTACAAAATCCATTTCATTTTCTTGAACTTATTTGAACTCCAGGATTTTTGTGTGTTCAAAATGCACCATTCAAAGCCACATCATCAATTTTCAACCCTTTCTGACTTCATTTCTTATTTTTCATGCAGTTATTGATTTTTTTGAGCTAATTGACCCTGAAATTGAAAAGCACTACAAATGAACTCTGAAAAGGTTGAAAGTTGGCATGTTATTATCATTTCACCCACAGAGCATGTGCTAAAAAGTTGAGAGGGTTACGATAAAATCTGGATGCACTTCGTGTACAAAACGGGCAGTCTCTTTTGAAGTATCACGGTTTCGGACGGAAACTCATCTGTTACAAAATCCATTTCATTTTCTTGAACTTATTTGAACTCTAGGATTTTTGTGTGTTCAAAATGCACCATTCAAAGCCACATCATCAATTTTCAACCCTTTGTGACTTCGTTTGTTACTTTTCATGTAGTTATTTTGTTTTTTGAACTAAATGACCCTGAAATTGAAAAGCACTAGCAATGAACTCTGAAAAGGTTGAAAGTTGGCATTGTATCGTCATTTCACCCACATAGCATGTGCTAAAAAGTTGAGAGGGTTATGGCAAAAGATGGATGCACTTCGTGTACAAAACGGACAGTCTCTTTCGAAGTATCAGGGTTTCAGACGGAAACTCATTTGTTACAAAAGTCATTTCATTTTCTTGAACTTATTTGAACTCCAGGATTTTTGTGTGTTCAAAATGGACCATTCAAAGCCACGTCATCAATTTTCAACCCTTTCTGACTTCATTTCTTATTTTTCATGCAGTTATTGATTTTTTTGAGCTAATTGACCCTGAAATTGAAAAGCACTACAAATGAACTCTGAAAAGGTTGAAAGTTGGCATGGTATTATCATTTCACCCACATAGCATGTGCTAAAAAGTTGAGAGGGTTACGATAAATCTGGATGCACTTCGTGTACAAAACGGGAAGTCTCTTTTTGAAGTATCATGGTTTCGGACGGAAACTCATCTGTTACAAAATCCATTTCATTTTCTTGAACTTATTTGAACTCCAGGATTTTTCTGTGTTCAAAATGGACCATTCAAGCCACATCGTCAAGTTTTCAACCCTTTCTGACTTCATTTCTTATTTTTCATGCAAGTTATTGATTTTTTTTGAGTTAATTGACCCTGAAATTGAAAAGCACTATGAATGAACTCTGAAAAGGTTGAAAGTTGGCATGGTATTATCATTTCACCCACATAGCATGTGCTAAAAAGTTGAGAGGGTTACGGATAAAATCTGGATGCACTTCGATGTACCAAAACGGGCAGTGTCTCTTTCGAAGTATCACGGTTTTCGGACGGAACTCATCTGTTACAAAAGTCCATTTCATTTTCTTGAACTTAGTGATACTCCAGGATTCTTTGGTGTGTCAAAATGGAACCATTCAATCACACATCATCAACTTTCAACCCTTTCTGACTTTCAGTTTGATTATTTCATTGCAGTTATTTTATTTTTTTGAAGCTAATTGACCCTGGAATTCAAAAGCACTTACCAATGAACTCTGGAAAACGGATTTGAAAGTAGGCATGGTCATAGTCAATTTCACCCACATAGCATGTGCTTAAAGTGAGAGGGTTACGATAACATCTGGATTGCATCTCGTTGTACAAAACGGGCAGTCTCTTTCGAAGTATCACTGGTTTCGGACGACAACTCATCTGTTACAACATCCATTTTCATTTTCTGAAGCTTATTTGAACTCCGGGATACTTTCGGTGTGTTCAAAATGGACCATTCAAAGCCACATCATCAGTTTTCACCCTTTCTGACTTCATTTCTTATTTCATGCAGTTATTGATTTTTTGAGTAATTGACCCTGAAATTGAAAAGCACTATGAATGAACTCTGAAAAGGTTGAAAGTTGAAAGTTGTCATGGTATTATCATTTCACCCACATAGCATGTGCTAAAAAGTTGAGGAGGGTTACGATAAAATCTGGATGCACTTCGTGTACAAAACGGGCAGTCTCTTTCGAAGTATCACGGTTACGGAGGAAACTCATCTGTTACAAAATCCATTTCATTTTCTTGAACTTATTTGAAGCCCGGGATTTTGTGTGTTCAAAATGCACCATTCAAAGCCACATCGTCAATTTTCAACCCTTTCGACTTCATTTGTTACTTTCATGCAGTTATTTATTTTTTTGAGCTAAATGACCCTGAAATTGAAAAGCACTACCAATGAACTCTGAAAAGGTTGAAAGTTGGCATTGTATCGTCATTTCACCCACCATAGCATGTGCTAAAAAG